>APFE030855659.1:28922-77903 GCA_000404065.3 Pinus taeda | reverse complement strand
TGTTTCTGAAATTAAAAAACAATTCGATCCACTAGCTTATATGCAGCAAGCTATGATGAGCTGGCAAACTCTTTGCCAATTAAAAGGGAAAAGTGTACAAAGCTACACCTAAGAATTTAGAAAAAGAGATTTGATTCTAGGAATTTCTTTAGACTCACCTGAAACATTGTTGAAGTATATAGGTGGTCTTTATAGTTATTTGAGGCACACCATTCTTATGTTTAACCCTACTAGCATAGATGAGGTATTTGTTCAGGCTACCCATCTAGAGGCTAGAGGAAAGAATGTTAACCCAGAGATTGGGGGATCATCAAAATCCACTGCAAGAAAGAACAAGGAAAAGAGGAACCAAAAATGGAAAGAGAAGAAGGCAAATGTTATACAAAAGGCCAAACCCTCATGCACTCACTGCAAAAAGGATGGACATGATGATGAACATTGCTAGTCTTTGCATTCAGAGCTGAAACCCAAGAAGTTCGATGGCAAGAAGAAGAATATTGGTGCTGCTATATAGAAAGATTTGGGGTGAGACTCAGGTGATGAAACATCAATTGCAGCCACAGGTATAAAAGGCGAAAATTTTGAAGCATCTACTAGTAATTCTGCACAAACTATAGATAGTGAAGAAAATGAGAGGAAAAGACTTGAGCTTTTTCATATTAGAGTTATTTCCAAGCATCAAAAGATTGATACTTTGTTTCATAGTGGCTCGTAAGTAAACTTAATTTCTCAAGAAATTGTAAAGAAGTTGGGATTACTAACCACACTTCACAAGAAGCCATATCCATTTTAAGTTGGGTATGTGATAAAGCAATGCTACAAGTGACTAGACAATGTAAACTTAGTTTTTCTTTTGGGTCAACATTTGTAGATGAGGTTGAGTTAGATATCGTTCCTTTGGATATATGTGGAATTGTTTTAGGAAGTCCTTACTTGTATGATAGAAAAGCCATTTTCTATAGAGCTGAAAATAAGTATCAACCCATTAAATATAGAATCGAATATATTGTAAGAGCTCATAAACTCAAGAATAATTATACTCTCATAAACTCGGGGTAGATGAAAAGAATTGTAAATTCATGCAAGCAATTTTTACTGATGGTTGTAAGGGAAAAGGAACCTGATAAAACCAATGTATTTGAATGCTGTAATGCTAAACACCAAGTTGATTTAGAAAAATTTATTTCAGAATATGATATCATATTTCAAGAACCGAAAGGTCCGCCACCCAAAAGGGAAATTGTACATGATATTAATTTGCAGCAAGATGCTCCATTGCCTAACATCGGAATGTACAGGTTATTCACTTTAGAGAATGCAGAGATCAAGAAGCAGGTATAGGAGTTGCTCGAGAAAGGGTTCATAAAACCAATCACATCACCATGTGGATCTCCAATCATGTTGGTGAGGAAGAAAGATGGTTCATGAAGGATGTGCATTGATTACATAGCACTAAATAAAATAATGATCAAGAATTGTTATCCCCTTCCTCGCATTGATGATCTATTGGATCAGATGAAAGAAGCTATTTACTTTTCCAAGTTGGACTTGAGTAGTGGTTACCACTAGGTCAGAGTAGCAAAGTAAGATGCATGGAAGACTGCCTTCAAAACAAAGCAAGGGCTGTATGAATGGCTAGTTATGCCTTTTGGCTTAACTAATGCTCTTGCCACTTTCATGATAGTTATGAATGATGTACGCATGCCTTTTATTGATGGTTTTTTAATTGTATATTTGGATGACATTCATGTTTTTAGTAAAACATGGGAAGAACATTTGAATCATGTAAATCAGACTCTATATGTTTTGAAGAAAGAAAATCTCTATGATAAATTATCAAAATGTGAATTTGGTAAAACATCTTTGAATTATTTGGGTCATATTGTAGGGGGTGGTTTATTGAAGATAGATCCCTCTAAGGTTGCAGTCATTGTAAACTGGCCTAAACCCAATTCTGCTACAGAAGTTAGAATATTCTTAGGAGCAGCACAATATTGGAGAAAGTTTATTGCTAACTTTTCCTTAATTATAGCTCCCTTACATGCTTTGGCAGGATTGAACAAGGTGTTTCAGTGGGGAGACAAACAACAGAAAGCCTTTGACACCTTGAAAGAAAAAATTAGTACATCACCAGTACTAGCATTTCCAAATCTTCAACAACCATTTAAGATCGAAACCGATGCCAGTGATTATGCCATGGGAGTGGTGTTGATGCAACATGGTAAACCCATATGCTACCATTCTGAGACTTTTAATTCTACAGCAGTTAATTATCCTACATATGATAAAGAATTGTATGCATTAGTCAAGAGTGTGAAGAAGTGGAAACATTACTTAATCGGAAAAGAAGCAATTATACATACTGATCATCAACCACTTCAGTACTTACACTCAAAACTAAATTATAGCAATCAAGGCAGTATAGGTGGATGGGTTTCCTACAACAGTTTAATTTCGTCATCAGATATAAAAAGGACATACACAATAAAGTTGTAGATATGTTTTCCAGACGAATCATAAATGCATCTACTATACTTAAGCATAACTCAGTCATGCATGAAAGCTACATTGAACAATATGCCCAAGATTTAGACTTTAAAGATGTATATGCAGCTTTAAGTAATGGAAAGAAGGTAGAAGAATTAGATTACTATGTTAAGGACCAACTCTTGTATCATTTGGGAAAGCTATGCATTCCACAAACTGAAAGTGTCAACATAATTAGGGAAGCACATACTTCTCTGATATCAAGTCATTTTTGTGTAAGTAAAACAGTTGCATAGCTAAAAAGATACTTCTATTGGCCAAGAATGCATGAAACATTTTCTAGATATGTAAGAGGGTGTACCATGTGTGCTAAAAGTAAGCACAACAATAGAAAACTAGGCTTGTACACTCCACTACCAGTCCCTTCCCATCCTTGGGAAAGTGTTTCCATGGACTTTGTTGGGGGATTGCCAAAATCTAGAAAGGGACATGACTATTTATATGTTATTGTGGGCAGGTTCAACAAAATGTGTATTTTAGTACCCTGTAATAAGCAGATTACAGTTGAACAAACAACGAAGTTGTTCTTTCAGCATGTTTGGGTGCATTTTGGGTTACCCACTTCCATAGTATCTAATCGAGACCCCCGATTTGTTGGGAAGTTTTAGTCAAGTCTGTGGGAATTGATGGACACCAGACTAAAGAAAATCACAGCCTTTCATCCACAAACAGATGGCCAAATAGAGGTAGTCAATAGGACAGTGATCTAGTTGCTCAGCGGGTATTGCAGCAAGCATCCCAAGCTTTGGGATGAACATTTATGTTATGTGCAACCTGCTTACAACTGTGCTAAACATTCTTCTACACAGAGAGCTCCTTCTAAGAACTGTTTTGGTTTTATACCAAGGTCTCCCTTGGATTTTGTCTTTGAAAAAGACATAGGAGTTCCTAGACATAGAGATGTGGACAAAGCCACTAGATTCATTGAACAGATCCAAGAAATTCACCAAGCAGTGCGGGAATAGTTGGAAAAGAGCCAAGCCAAGTACAAGGCAAGGCATGATAAACATCGGGTGGAGCATAGCTTCCAAGTTGGCGATCAAGTCTAGTTGTATATCAACAAGGATAGAATGCAAGGTGAAGGAAAGAAGTTGAAGCCAATAAGGTATGGACCTTTTAAGGTACTTGAGAAAATTGGTGAGAATGCTTTTCACCTTGATCTACCAGCATACATGCACATCTATTCAGTAGTAAATGCATAAAATTTAAGACTATTTGAACTATCATTAATTGAAGACCCTGAAGAGCAAAGTCAATTGCCTTCCATTGATGATTTGTTGCCTCAATACCTCAATGAGCTGCAGGAAGATACAATTATGGATAGGAAGGTGAGGGCTATGCACAGAGGGGATGAGGAGTACCTTAGAATTGGACTCAAAGGTTCAAAACCCAGTTGTGCAAAATGGATAGAAATTGGGCAAGTGAGGTAGTTGTATCCTCACTTAAACGATGCTTGAAAACCAACTTTTGGTGGTCCAATATCCTTTTCAGTGGGAAGGCATGATCCAAATGGATCTAAGAAACACTCTCTCTGTCTTCCAAAACTCAAAAGTCATGCCAAAGACCAAAGAAAATCACATAAAGAAGCCTTTCATAACACTATCAGGAAGCAAAAACCCGTGAAATTAGTGAAAAAAAAGAGTATTGGAGGCGGAAAAAAGTAATGCATAGTAGCCGTTTAGATCTGGCCGATCAATGGTCTAGATCTGAGTGGAAAATAGCAATCGGTGGTGGCCTCCGGTGGATGTTGGTGGGATCCACATGAGACTTGCGACGACGATCGGCGAATATTAGCAGGATCCAGATAAGACTTGCGACGACGATCAACGGAGACCTCATAGGAGATGCAATGGTGACTGGCGGGGTCAATGAGGACTATCGATCAAGCATGCAGATCGAGGGCCCATGTTGCATCGCCAAATCGCAATCAGAAAAATACAAAGGAGTGGGGGTTATGTATATATGCATATATGCGATCTGATGGACTGGACCTGATAATATTATAAGCCATATTGTATGGATCTTGAGATTTGTCAAGCACCATTATTAATGTATTTTCGCAGTTTCATTTGTTAAATGAAATGCAAAGGAGAAAGCGTCGATGTGATAAGCCACACCTGAAAGGGTACATTAAGGCTATTATATATAGTTTCAAGTCCAGAGGAAAGCCATTTCTAATGCATTTTTGCATCTTTAATACATTTCTAAAATACAAAGGGACGGGCCATTCTAATATGCGACGACAACTTCCAAACAAACTGATAGAAGAATAGGGTGGATTTAAGGACTTTTGAAGTATGATATATTGAGTTTTGGTGGATCTTTTCTATTAAAATACATTTTCACTGTGTAAATAGAGTGCGGCTGTTTGAGGAGTTTGACAGGCTCGAGACACTCTTACGTTACAGAATAGGTGGCCACCTCCCTTTTTGGCATTAAGCAATGATCATATAATGCTGGAAGAGGGATTTGAAGCAGACAGAGACTGCGGAGGCTTAGACACGAGAATCTGAAATGAACAGGCAGCGCACCTTTGGCTTTAAAGACATAGACAGAGAGCAATGAAAAATGAGGCAATATTGTAGGCAAATGTCGAGCCAAAGTTAGGATAGAGACAAAGAGCATTGAGGGAGTTTGTGTACTCAGAGAAAACTTGAGAGGTTCAAGTAAAGCTCTTGTTATTGTATTATGTTGTGTGTGAGGCTCAAATTGAGCTCACTGGAGTAAAATAAATCTGCTTGAATACATAATAGAGAGGCCACCACTAAAGGTTGGACCAAGAGATGTAGCCTAGGAGTATTGGGTGAACTCCTCATTAAATTTTTTGTGTTATGTGTTGTCTATTATTTTTTGTTTACTGCTTCATTGTTTGTGCATTTCGAAATATTATCGATCCATTGCATAAAATGACATATACAAATCCATGCACATAAGTTTGTAATACCTTATTATTATCTTACATCTCATTATTAGATCAAGTTGCAACCAACCTTTGCAGTAACAGTCTTCTCTGATATATGATACCTCACCAAGCTTTCTCCTTTGAGCTTAGTCTTTTGGCCTCCTTTAGGTTCTGTCCTCTAGAACCAATTGAGCACTCCTTGCTCTAGGTTTGTAGCAAGTCCTGTCACCTTCGACTATCGCTATCTTCACGAAAGTAAAGACCATAAACTCTCCATATTTCAATAACTATCCCTCCTTCTCCTTCTGCTTGCACTCCTTCTTCCTTCGCGTAGGAAATCTTCTTCCCTTTCCCTTAACCTTTCCCTACTCTGATACCAAATGATGAAAGGAGATTTTCGGGGTAAAGAAAAATCCCTTTCATATCCAATTTTCGATCCTAAGGCCTGTGGGTTATGGCCCACAAACCTATCGAAAGCATTTATCGGCTTTAAAAGTTTAAATCGGAACCATTCACTCATATCAGAATACATAGGATACAATGCAACCCGCTGTCATAGCCAGACTTCAAGCATAATAAACCCAAGCTCAATAATCGTCGGGTCTATTCATTAAATCCACCTCCGCTGTGCTCTCCGATCTCCGATTGACTCATTGGCTATCAATGTATCACCCATCAACAATCGAAATTCCCACTATTCGTTGTGCTTACCTCTCTGATTTATGATCAGCAATTAGATCGCGACCATCAATCCCGACTCTTGATCCGACGATCCATGATCTATCGCATCATTGTAATCGCAATTGCTCCACGGCTGATTCTGATAACACATAAAGGGTTCCATTGATGCGATATCAATTGAATTTGTTCTTAGCGATATGATCCTATCCATTCATCATAATGATCCAACGGATCCTGTGCATTGACCCATCCATTCCTCTTTGGCTTGATTTCACTTGCTTTTGATGGATTTACACTGCTCGCAGTTTCCTTCTGTCATACACCCTTTAACACACGACATTCATATTATCATCAGATTTCCATCGATCCATACAGTGATCGATGGTCGATTAACAATATCAAAACATAGGTTTAACTCTATATATGAAATACACATAGGCTATCTATACAGTAATACACAAACGCACAATTCAACAGAAAGCACACTTTTCTATTATACACGGAACAATTACATGCTAAGGCATTTCAGCCTTAGAACAAACTCCCAATCGATTACATTTTTCTCACTCAAATTACAAATCTCTACCTTTCTCTTTGTCTCGTCTCTCCCCTATTGAACACACAGGTTCATCATATATATATATATATATATATATAAGGGAACATTGGCTTGGATCACTTTGAAGGATCTGATCATACCCTTTCCTCAAGTCTCTCAACTAATCTCTCTATATGCATACATATGGAAGATTACATATAATTAAGTCCATCAAACTAGCTCTATTTTAACAGAAAATTGTCCCCTGTTTTGCTCTGATGGTCCATGTCCTCCTTGCTCTGCTTTGGATTCCTTGTTTGATTAAGAGTGTCGGATGCTCCTGCATCACAGTATAATTGTATTAAAACCATGGTCAACTATAGTTAATCATATTAAACAATGATTGAGCATAGGAAAACCATGGTCCAATGATGGTCAATCATAGTCAAACCATATTAAATCATAATAAAGCATGATCAACCATGCTCAAACCATGGTCACTTTCGCTAGATGCAAGCTCTACTAGGGTTTCTAGATTTCTAGGGTTTCAAAGCAAATTATGAGTCCTTATTGCATGATCAGTTTCCTTTCAGCTTTCAAAACTTGTAGTTTGGCTTGAGTTGGTTGCAGGCTGATTAGGCGTATGTCAATTCCCCTTGGGGGAGGGCGATAGCCCCTTCCTTCAAGAATATTGTTATTGGAGATCATCATACTACTTCTGGCCTATCTAGTAGCACATGGAAACAAAAGGAAAGGAAAGAATCACCAATGTTAGGAGCAAAATGACGTTCCAGGGCAAGGGGTTGTTGCTTCCCAAAGGCAGCTAAAATCCCCAATGTGGTGATCGCCAATCATTGGCTAGAAAAATCTTGGTATTACATGAAAAATCATGTGATAATATGAAAATTCATAGGTATCTAGCCTAAGGAGTTGAATATCCTTAGATGGATCCAGCTAAAATGGGAGCTAAGAGCTCCAATTAATCTTCGCTTAAGAGTAAAAGGATTTTTCACTATGATCTTCAAAGATCTCGAAGATAAGGAGAAAGTTCTAGATAGTGGGCCACATTTTATGAATAGTGCAGGACTATTCATGAGACATTGTGAACCATACTATAATATGGTGAAGGAACAATTCCTGGCAACGCTTATCTAGGTATTACTATACTCTTTTCTTGAGGATTTCTAGGAGATGGACATCTTGAAATCGATTGGAAATTCTATTGATAACTTTGTTCTAGTCTCGAAGATCACCAAAGGTCAAACATTTTCGTCCTATGACCAGATATGTGTTTACATGAACATCTCACAACCCTTTCCAAATTCTGTGGAAATTGAATACCAGGACAAAGTTTGGTCCTAACCACTGGATTATGAGCATCTCCCATTCAAATGAAAAATATATCATGAATATGGTCACCTATTTCATGATTTTCCTCAGTGTCAGAAAGATACTCCCACCCATTCAATAAGTCCTCCTCAAGATGGCTTCTAGGAGGGGTTGATTCGGTGCTCTTTGGGAAGCAGGGGTCATGCTATCCATGCTCTTCCACCACCCCCATCAGTGGGCTAAAACCATGAAGACTAGAATCACTTTTCACTTCTAGAAGAGCTAGTGGAGAACAAAAAGACAAAAGTGCTAGAAATTGTAAGCCAACCCAAACAAGCAATGGAAGTGGAAGCGGGTCTTGAAGACCCGAAGAGAAAACAATCAAGTAATAGGAAATATAGAGAGGGGCTTTCAACTACTAAAGAGGTCCAACAAGTCCTTTCTCAAGCTCAACAGGCCCTGGAGCATGAAGTCAAAATGGATCAGCTCAATCCTAAAGAGAGGATTTTGGTAGATTTTCCTGCGAAATTGGGAAAAGATTTGATTTGAAGATATACCTCAAGAGAAACTGGACCAATTTCACTGGATCTACAAGGAATGGGAACAATGTCAAACTTCTCTAAATTCTTCCCCTCACTCGACCCTGGTGATTCGAGATAAGGAGGCATCCTCTTGGCATGGGGATTCTAGTTGAAGGTTCTAAATAAGAAAGAAGGGTAGAAAACCAACCAATGAAGTGATCCATGAAGCTGAGGAAATGTTAGTCAACTGAGGACAAGCTAATGTCTTCACAGAATACTACTAGTGCTTCCTACCTTCTCCTGAATGAAATTAGTCTGTTGGAATATAAGGGGCCTCAAATCGAAATATAATTTAAGGTACTTACAAGATAGGATTCAGAAAGAAAATTGGGTATCATTGTATTAAAGGAAACCAACGTGATGTTGGTGAAGCTAGGAAATATCATGAGAAGAAGTTGGCCATTGGAGAAATATATGGCATTGGACACCAAGGGTAGTGCAAGAGTTTTAGGGATCATTTGGGACACTAGATCTATCTCCTTTGGCTCTTGGATTTCCTTTCCCAACTCTCTTTCAGGACAATTTGAATGTATGGGCTCCTCTGTGAAGGTCTAGTTAACAAGGGTTTATGGCCCGACTCTCCCAAGGGAAAATCTGAGCTTCCTTAGTAGTTTACATAAGTTCAGATAAATTTTGGGTGAGGGAATTTGGATCCCTACGGGAGACTTCAACATGATCAATGACTTGTGAGAAAAGAAAGGAGGAGTCTACTATCTTGATCCTATTTATAATTCTTTTAAGGAAACTATCCAAGATATAAAAGTTGAAGATATAGACTTCATTAATGGTATCTTCACTTAGAACAATCAATTAGGAGGTAAGCTCTAGATAATGTCGCATTTGGATCACTTCCTCATCATAGTTGATATTCTCCAAAAAGATATTTATCTTCAATATTCTATTCTCCCCTGTTTGGATTCAAATCACTCGGCAATTTGTCTAGAAATAGACCTGAGAATGGCCCCAAGGAATAAGCCCTTCTACTTTGAGGCATTTTGGCTTGAAAGGCCTAATTTCATAACAAAGTTATAGAAATTGTGGAAGGACATCACAGTATCAAGGCGAAGCCATATGGAAACTTTCCAGTTGAAGTTGAAGGAGCTCAAAAAAACGATAAAAGACTGGAATCACTCTAATTTTGGAAATATTCATAAAGGAAAATGAGCATTGGAGAGTGAAATGTAGGGAATTTAACAGAGGATTATCTTAGAAGGAAATACAAAGACCCTTGTGTCAGAGAAGTGTGCATCCTAGATTATTTAGTGCAAAGAAAGAAGTAGGAGGAAATCCCATGGAGGAAAAATGCGAGAGTTCTGTGGGTCAGAGATGGGGAGAGAAACATGAAGTTTTTCCATAGAACCATAATAAATCACTGGCAGGTAAACCAAATTTTCTCCCTAAATGGCTTGGAAGTACAACAAATTGTCGATCATGAGGATATTTCAAAGGAGTTGATATCCCATTTCCACACTTTGTTTACAGAACCAAGAGTGGAGAAGACTGAGGCCATTTCTAGGGCTAGAAAATTTATCCCTAAATTAGTTGAGGATAAAAATGAGGTACCCATGGAGGGAGATCTCTTATGCAGAAGTTGAAGAATTTGTTCATGCTCTCCCTTCTAATAAAGCTCTAGGACCATACAGATTTACATCGGAGTTATTTAGATCATGTTGGCTCTTCATCAGGGCATAAATACATGAACTAGTTGAGGAATCCCCTCGAACCCAAAGGATTTGGTCAGGTCTCAATGCCACCTTCCTCACACTCATTCCAAATAAAGGAGTGGTGGTTGACCCAAATGGATTCAGACCAATTTATTTATGCAATGTTATTTATAATATAATTTCAAGAATTCTAGTTTGATATCTCAAACCCATAATGAAATCTATCATCGGACTTGAGCAAACAAGATGTGTGGAAGGTTGATAGATTATGGATGGGATTATAGTGGCTCATGAGGTAGTGCACTCTCTGGATTCATCCAAAACTATAGGTATTCTTATTAAACTTAACACATATAAAGCCTATGATCATTGAAGCTCAAACTATCTCCTTTCTATTCTTGATGCTTTTGAATTCTCTCATTCATGGATATCTTGGGTGAGATCATTGATTAAAACACCCTTTTACTCCATCATAGTCAATGTCTCTCCCTTTCAACCTTTTTAGGACTCAAGGGGATTGAGACAAAGGGAACAGATCTCTCCTTTACTTTTTATTATTATAGTTGAGGGCTAGGTAGACTCATCAAATTAGCGTTTGATACCACTTGTCTTCGGGGACTACGGTTATATCTAGAGGATCCCTAAATTTCACACCAACAATTTGTTGATGATAGTATTCTATTTTGGAAGACAACTTTAAGGGAAGCTAAGAAATTTGGTTTCCTCCTTGAGGAGTTCCAGCAAGCCTTTGGAACCATCATTAATGGGAAAAATATGATATTTTCCTTTTTAGCGCTCATCCCATGATTCAAAAGCACTTGGCTAGGACCCTCGGCTTTCAAACCGGCTCACTTCCAAGAACTTATTTTGTAATCCCCTTGGTCTCCAACTCCCTAAAAGCGACATGTTGGAAATAGTTATTGAATCGCATTGAATGGAAGCTCTCTAGCTTGTCTTTCATGGTTTTGAACTCAGATGGAAGATTAACTCTCTTTAAGGATGTTCTACATGCTCTCTCCATCGATCATCTTTTAGCTCTTCCAGCCCTGCAAAGCATTTACAAGGACATTATTTCCAAATTGTGGAGATTCCTCTAGTTTGGAGCACATATCGGCAGAAATTGGTCTTTGGTGGCCTAGGAAAAATTATGCAAAGAAAATACCCACGACAACCTTGGTGTGACGGATACAAGACTCTATTGAATGCCCTTGGTGCCAAGTTATTGTTGAGGTGGGTGTAGGGTAGTTAAAGAAATTGGAAAACCCTTTGGTCATACAAATATGGCTAGAATGGTAATCTCAACCCTCTGTTTGATCATCATCATATGTTGGGTGACTCTCCTATCTGAACTATAGAAAATAAAATAGGAACATAATTCAGGACCGTGGCTTCTAGGAAGTTAGGAATGGTCGTCTAGAAAAAAACTAGGAGGAGGCCTAAATGCAATATCCAAAGCTAAGACAAGAGGAGAACCTTAAGGAAATTCAGGTATTTACCTCCTAACCAGGGGCAGTGCAAGTTAAGTATTTTTGGTAGGATAATAATTGGTTGGAAAAATGCAGACAGTGGAAGTCTCATGTTCACTGGCTAGATCATGACCGCCCCTTGCCTGGGAAGCACTTCCTTGATTCTCTAGAAACCCCTATACAAAATTGTCAGGATCCTGTTAAAATTAGATGGGTTGATCTCCCCTGAGGTATGCACTCTCTCAAGGAAGCATATACTATTCTCTGTACTTCATCATATCTAGTGCAAGATCCTCTTTAAAATACTAATTTGGTACTTAGGGCTCTAGCCAAAAGTCTCATTTTTCCTTTGGCTCACCATTCGTGGAAAATTTTTAACTTGGGATGAGATATGAAAAAAGGCTTTTTCAATCCTTCCCACTGTCCAGTTTGTGATAGCATTGAGGAAACAAAAAATCATCTCCTCAACTTTTGTCTTATTTCAGTAGACCTTTGGAATTAGATATTAACATTGTTTAGGGTTGTAGATTAGTCCTAGAAAAATTTGATATAATCGCTAGAATTATGGTGCTGGAAGCTCTTCACAAAACCCATGGTAAACAGAGAATGGTGCCTCTCATAGGGATTTTTCTTTTTTAATCTCTGGAAGGTCGGGAATGCGGTAGTGTTTCACTCAGACATCATCAAGATTGACTTGGTTTGGGAAGTAAGAAAGTGCAATATCAAAGAATATATCCTAGTTGATCATTGGTCCAAGGAGGATTGGAAGTCTAAGGATCAAGAGATCACCATCCTTAGGGACCTGGATCTCAACTTGGATTTAATAACCTAAGGGTTTACTCACCCACTCTCCATGAGTGGGAGATCGAGCGATACTTTTCTCCTGCCACCGCCAGGCTTCTTCCAACTAAATTTTGATGAATCATTTAAATGAAATTTGGGCCTTATGGGTTTAGGAGGCTTGATTCAGAGTGGCATGGGGAAGGTAATGAAATTATTCATCACATCATGCGGTAACAACACCAACAATGTAGATGAATTTCTAGTGGTTGAGAAGGGGTTGCAAACTTCCACTAAGATGGGATTGGAAATGTTGCAGGTATCTAGAGATTCTCGAATAGCTGTCTCCATGTTGTAGAAACTTATCAATGGGTCTACTCCATAAAAGGTGGTCAACTATTGGAGGTTTGATTTCATATGTGATTAAATCCATTCCCAATTATCTTCCTTTTATTATGTAGTCATGGAACATGTGAGAAGATAGCGAAATCAAGCAACCGACGAGCTGGCCAACTGGGGAAGTGAGAATCAAAGCTATGTACTTACCCATGATTGGCCTTTTAGTTCTCGGTCCCCTCATCTAGATGAGTTTTTCCAGATAGTAGTTAATGAGGAGGGTTCCTAAATGGGGGTGTCGATCTCTAAGACATGCTTGATGCATGGGAAATGAGAGGTTGTATATAGCAGATGGGGAGGAGGATAGATCATCTGAATTCAGATTACACAAGATGTAAGGTGAAAGGATATGGATGGCATGTAAGACTTCATTCATCTTCAACCAAAATTTGTGCTAGTAAGGTAAGTTGTTTAATGGTGCATGCTGGGGGTGGTGTAGATTATATTGGGTTTGCTAAGTGGAGTATGTTTGACGTTGTTCTGAGTTTCTACAATTTGGCTGGGTTCTTCGGGCCTCAGGTAAATTTGGAGTGGTGGCGATTTCGACATCATCGCTCCCTCCACTGTGCTTGGACATCAAAAGCTTCAAGTTCGTATGCATGTGCACAATTTTTCATACCCATAAGTGGGTTGCGGGAAATTTGTAAGATATGGTGGCTGGCCTTGGTGTCCATTATTTCAATGCTAGGTATATTGTTGTTTGAATTCTTTTTCTGGCTAGGGTTGCGCCTGGGCCCTTTGTTTGCATTGAGCCTTTGGATGATACTCCTCACTTTGGTTTTATCCTGTCCCTATTTGACACATCTTTGTTGGGGTGTCATCTACTGGGTCTCTGGGAGGAATTTTGTTGGTAAAGAAGGTAGTGGGGTGTTGGATTGGGTGGTCTCAACTGTGGATAGAAGCTTGGTTGGAATTTTTCTCAATTGGGATACTATCATTCAATATTTGAGGTCGTTGGTAGGTTTGGTGGTGTTTGATCCGGATTCCATTAGGTTCTAGTTGGGCTCTCGGGGTTCTTGGCCTTAGGGCGTCATTAATTGGCCCACAACTCTGCTTCCTAGTGATTACCCTGTCAACACAGAGGAAGAGGCATTTGTCAAGGAATTCTCCTTATTGGCTTGTGTGGGGTGGATTTTAGCTTCACAGGGGTGGCTAGTGTTGGCTAATCCAAGGTTGGCGTAAGGCTTGCTCTAGTTCATGGTTTGTTAGAAATGTGTGAGGAGTTCACTAGGTATCATCTTAGGGGTCCGTTAATGTGCATTCATCATGTGTCTAGTTCCATGGAGTTCTCATTCCCAACCCCTAAGGATGGGCATCATGACCAATTGGGGAGGCTCAAATAGCACATTGGAGGTGGTGTGGGGGGATAGGAATACTGTAAGATCCATGTAGGGAGGGTGTGTCGCTAGCACTGTGGTCCCAGAGTTGTTTAGAGCTTGAGATGGCAAGAGTGGTGAGGGTTCTAGGCGAGGTGGTCATGTAGCTAGCAGTGAAAATGGAGGTATTGTGGCTCGCGGTCATGGAGTAGGCATAAGATGTCAAAGAAGTAAGTCAGGGCATGTGAGCCTTTCAAGGCGCCAGACTAGTGGTCAAAAGATTCATGCTGCCACCCTTTGCGACATGTTATAGTCTATTCTGGATCATCTGCAAGCATACAGTAGGACCGAAAAGGAAGAGCATGAGGTTTTCATTGCCATGCTTAATCAACTTTGTTACTTTCAATGCCATGTTAGAGAAAGGATTGTGGTGGTTTGGCAGGGGAAAAATTTGCTAGCAGAGAATTTTGAGAAACTGGAATCGTGGTTAGCTCACTTTAAGAAACATGTTAGTTGTCCATATCACTCCCCGCCCCATTGGGGACTGGGCTGGATAATATTGCGTCAATTACCTTTGATGATTGAGTATGGTTACAGGTTTCCTTCTAGTTATATTTCTCTTTTGGTGCTTTTTTCCTATTACGCTTTGGAATTCTAATATGCTTTTCTTACTATTTCTATGTCATATGGTGATCACATTGGTCAAAAAGCATGGTCGAAATGAGACCACTTTCATTTTGATATCTATGTACTATATTTTTTATTAATGAATAGAACCTTGACTTACAAAAAAAAACCATACTCAAACCATGGTCAACCATAGTCATATAATTGTTGGCCATAGACAAAATATAGTTAGAGTCGTTTAAACATGGTGAACATGGACCACTATAGTAAATCATGGTTAACTGTAGTAAAAAAAAAACATAGTCATTCATTGTCAAAACATAGTGAGTGGTGTTTAAGAAAGGCGAACATGGAAAATTAGAGTCAACCATGGTTGAAAAATTAGTCAATTATCGTCAAATTTAGTCAAATATAAGCATATATCATTATTATTAAGTAATGTTAATAGTCAAACATAGTCAACCACATTAGACAACATAGCAAAACAAAGTCAACTTTTATAGCCATTGTTTAAATAATTGACCATGATAAAACTTGGCGAGCCCCATGCTTGACTATGTTTGATAGTTAACACTCCTCATATTTAGTCAAACATAATATCATGTCACTATTATGGATTAAAACTAATAGTCAAACATATTCAAACACATTAGTGAACATAGTAAAATACAGTCTAATTAGGGTTTATAATAACAATCATATGGTTTATTATATTGGGTTTTATAATGTTAGGGTTTTGTATTAGGGTTTAATATTATGACATTGGAATGGTATAAAAATATATCTAATGTTGCATTGCAACAAACATTGTCTCAATGTGACAATCAATTTTATAATCATTATATTAATGCTACATTACGTTGCAATTTATTTGACGTCGTATTGTGACATTACAAAAGAGGGGTTTAATACTAGGGTTGATAATATTTAGGTTTTTAATATTGGGTTTATAATTTATAATAGTGAGGTTTCATATTAGGGTTTATAATATTAATTTTAGGATTTATTATATTGATTTTTTGTAATGTTAGGGTTTTATATTAGGGTTTAATATTGTGACATTGGAATGGTACGAAAATATATCCAACATTGCATTCTGACAAACATTGTCTCAAGACGACAATTAATATGGAAATCATTGTTGCAATGTTACATTACATTGCAATTTATTCAACTTCACATTATACATTATAAAAATGGGGTTTAATATTAGATCACAATGTACTTTACAAAATAGGGGTTTAATATTAGGTTTATAGTATTAGGGATTTTTAATTTTGGGTTTATAATAATAAGGTTTAATATTGGATTTATAATATTAATCTTAGGTTTATAATAGTAATCCTAGGGTTTAGTATTAATTGTAGGGTTATATATTGTTCCCTGGGGGCAGGGATGGAATTTGATGGGCATTTTGCCCGTCATAAGGCTTTTTGCATGTATTTGATGGCTGGAATTTGTCATTCCCCGTTTTGAGTGACGTGCCTGGAAGAGTTAAAGACGGATTTTTGACGTTTGGAACTTTTTCCAAAACTTTTTTACGCACCAAACGTTCTTACGCGACAAGTTTTTTCATATAACAGGGTATTTTTTGGGCAAGTTTTTTAAAGCCTACATGAATTATGTGGGGCATGCCGCATGTATGATATACGTGGGCTTTACATGTAATAAAGGGAGGTCGGCCATGAATAAGCAACCCCCTTAACATGAGGAAGGAAATGTATATTATATATATATGAGTGAAGGAAGAGCTCATTTCACTCATCGACTTTCGCTTGAAGAGCCCTTCGCATAAGAGACAAGGGAAGTGCGAACTTACGAGATCTCTCCAGAACCACGTCTACAAGCCTCACAGGTATCGTGGAATAGAACTGGACTCAATCTCATTTGCCAGATTCATCCCTCTCATTCCAAGTAGCAGGTCAAACCGCTGATGGTTGGAAGCTCTGCAACAAAAGGACGCGTTGGGTCACTTCGCGAGGTAACTTATTAAGGTATAACGATGAACTATCGAGGTTTTATTTGATCTAAGGAAACCCTAATAACATCTGGCTCTGTCAGGTATCCTCTGCATTCCATTGCTCGATAACCTCTATCAGGTAATTTACTCTCTGCACCTCTATCAGGTAATTTACTCTCTGCTCACGATTTTACTGCTAATTTTTTCCTTCCGATTTGATTTCCGTGTCTAATCTAGTGCGTCTCTGGTTCGCAGGTATTTCAGGTTGTTGTATTACTATTCGTGTTTCAAGGGAGATTCAAAATGAAAACATTGTCTTACATCAGTTGATGCGTTTGATTTTCAGGTTGGTACTATTTCACGTTGATCCTGAAGATTGTTTTTTAAGACTACACTACAAGCCTCATTACTTGAGGGACAATGCCATTTTAGTGCATTAGGATCTTTTAGGGTTTTAACGTGGGCTAGAAAGTTACGGCTACACTTGTTTTACTGTAGTTTTTGTGGGTAAATGAAAAAATCCGTCATAAACACGATGCTATCAACTTTGGACTGTGGATAAGGGCTTTTGGGGAGTTATATAGATACATAATTTTTAACTTAATGTCTTATATATTTATCTCGTGGTCATACTTTTTTCAATAGTTCGTTGTTTCATACTTCTGAAATTTTTGTTACGGCTAGGGTTTGATTGTAAATTGTTGGCTTTAAATGATAATTTAAATATATGAAATGGAAAACCATCAAGCATTTTACCTTGGACTGATTATATACTTTAAATGAGCAAATTTCAAATGTTCAACACTTTTTATTGAAACCTCCACAATTGAGTTTTTTCAAATTTCGGTTTTACCTTGGACTGATTATATACTTTAAATGAGCAAATTTCAAATGTTCAACGCTTTTTATTAAACCTCCACAATTGAGTTTTTTCAAATTTCGGTTTATTCCTTACGATAAATATATGAAAATTTTCAACATAATTATTTATTCAATGGTAATTTTTTAATCAAAACTTTATTAGTGAAGGGTTAATTTATTATGAGAATATCACTCTTGAAGGGAAAAAATTTTAATATAACGTTTCTTGACGGGAAGCATAAGGATTCAAAACGTCAAAAAAAAATTGTATGACGGGTAAAAAGAAATCCAAATTCCTACCCTGCTCCCAACTCTTGTAGTTGATCTCAAATTTTTTATATCCTCATAAAGTATCAAGCTATTCCATCTTCCTTGTATATCTTTAGTTTGTAGAGTTATTTCCTTAATGAGATTACTTCTCCTACAGTACTTACAGAAAACAACTCTCCCAATTTGTCATATATAGCTTTTGCAATCTCCAACTTTGATACATAAGGGGTTAAAGAGTCTTTTATAGATTATATAAGAATCCTCTGGGGTATTACTTTTTCCTTCATGAATCTAGCATGTGCTTGAGTATATTCCTTTGGAGGCTGGGTTATCGACCCCTTGATCTGATCCATGACCTCATTCTCAATAAGATTTAGGTTTGTCCTTTTCTTCATGATGCAAGGTAATATGCAACCCCAACCAATTTATTATTTTCCTTGCAAAAGGATATTTTGTTATTATCATATATATTCATAGACTTATTTGAGAGATTGATGCTTGCTTCCTCCTTAATATTGATGTTGATAGATGATTTTCTTCTTGAGATATTGATAAGAGAGAGCTTGATTTTACGATCCTTCTTGAATGATTCAGTCTTCCTTCTTTCTTGAAGATGATTTCAAGGCTATTGTTGGTGTAGATTTCTTTGATCTAGGGTTTTGAAGATCTTGACTTCAATGGCCCTTGAATCTGCTACGATCCTTCTTCCATTGCTTTATGTCTTTTTGATTGAATGCCCCTTCTTGACTTCAGCACCTTAGCTCTGATACCACGTTGAGAAATCTAGGGCATGAATAGTTAAAATATTTCTTTGCTTGATAATTGCTTGTGATATAATTTTACTTCTTAGCTTATAGTCTTTTCTTCTTTATGTTGTTATTGTGTTCTTTTCATCAAGACAACTACCAATATGTGTAATAAAAGACAAGTGACACAGTATGTAGGCTTCTCAGCCAGGGCCAAAACCTCTCACCTCTTGAGAGGAAAACCCGATCAAAATTCTTCTTCTAGATCTTCAATTGATGAGTACCAAGACCATGACCAAGACCCTTGACTCTAGTATCCTCCCAAGAACATTTTCACTGACCTTGATGCTCTGCCTCTTCCATTTCTCGGCTTTCTTAGTGATCTTGAACTGCTCTCCTCGGTTCCTTCTAAAGAAACTCGATCTCTATCCTTCACACTGCTTCTTCTCGACTTCTTTTAGAGAAACTCAGTCTTTATGATTTCATTGGCTTCCTCTAGATAATATCGATCTCTAGATCTTTATTTATGTCACCCATAACAAGTACCCCATAATAATCCTTTCTTTGCTATCCCAGAAGAAACTCTGCCTTAGCTATCCCAAAAGAAACTTCTCCTTTGCTTGCCCAAAAGAAAATCTCCTTTATTGACCCCAGAAGAAACCTTCTTCGTTATGCCCAGAAGAATCCTATCTTCGCATTTTCCTTTGTAGCCCCTTCTTCACACTATTTCTTCAGCTCTTCTTCATACTTCTACTTGACCTCTTTTTCACACTTCTTCTTGATCGAATTCTTGTCGAGTTTCTTACCTTTGAGTGAGGCCAAGTGTGGCTATATATACACTTCATATCATGTCCTTTAGGCTGACATGATAACAAGAGTTAGGCTGACTTCTTCTAGCATGTTATTCCAATGTTTGGAGGTCGACTTGAAGAAGATAAGTGACAAGGTCTTGGAGGATACTTTACATAGACAAGTTTGACTCTATACAAAGTGTAACATGACTTCATTCCATGACAATAACTCTATCATTTTATGACTAGATGACAAATAACTCCTAAGGACTCTGAATGGGAGTCTTGACTCAAAAACAAAATCTCTTACTCATAAAACCCATGAAGCAAGTCAATACAATAGTGTTATTTTTCTTATTTACATCTCATTACATAAAATCATAATTACATGTCATTATGAAGACCGAGCCTAGTTACACTTTTCAACAAAAGGAAGGAGGTCAAGGGAGTAGATTACATCAGCTCAATGTCATTAATGTTGGAGAAGGACTTCTTTCAGTTATAGGTGGGATCCCTCTGGCCCAAACTTTGTCTTCATCGGAGTAGCACAAAAAGGCATTAGAGGGAAGAATTTCAAAAGGAGCTGAGGAGAAGCAGTGGACAATTGTGAGTTGTTCACAAATGGAGTTGTGAACAACTCAATAGGAGTCTCAATGTGTTTATGATTTGATGGACTAATGATCAACTAGAGAGTATATTGGAACCATGTTTAGTGAACTAAAGGAGTCGGTACATTGATAGAGGAAGGAGTCATGGATTGGGAGCATAAGGACCAATAGTGTGTTCAAGGTATGAAAAAGGAGTTATGATTGTACACTACATCAGCTAGACTATCAGTGTATCTTGTTTGTGTATTCTTGTATCAATGGATGTACGAGGGCCATTATCCCTGGTGTGGGATCCCCAGATAGTCGTATTATCAATTTTTTAATATAACAAAGTTGGGTTATTGTAAAATTGTGAAAAATTGTCTATATTTTGTGCATTATTAGATTTATTGTTGTATATTGTTTTGTTGTGCAAAGTAGTTTGTTATGATACTTGGATTGGTAGCGTCAATGATTGTAAGATTCTAACCTAGACTCCAGTATCATGGAAAAACAACATGTTATTAGAGTTACTTTGAAGGGTCAGTGAATCAGAGTATGCATAGCAAATACATCTTAAGAGGGAGTTGGTCACATTGTTGTTGAAGGGCTCACAATATTGTTGAAGTTGCAGGTTGATATCTGGTATGAGGACAGGTTGGAAGGGTTGTCCAACTATATTCCATGGATGGAACAGATCAAGTTGGTTCTAATAGTGAACAAGATCTAGGAATTTGTTGATAAAGCCATCAAGAAGCCAATAGACCCTAAGGATCTGGAGGTGCATGAAGAATTAGATACGAAGGCAAAATTGATCATCCTTAGATGGTGTCAATGATTCCTTAATGCCTCATCTATTTGGGAAGAACACTACCCATGAGTTGTGGGAGGCTCTTCAAAATCTATTCTAGAATAAGAACAAGGACCAAGTATTGGTATTACAAGATAAGTTGAAGTTCACCAAGACGATGCAGGATGAAGGCTTTGTATTTGACGAGGTTGTCTTAGGTTCGATATGAGCTTTCTGCCATTAGTGAGACTTTTTCAAATTTTGAGATGGTGAGGATTTCCTTGAAGGGTTTACTCCATAGTGGAATTTTTTCATTAAGGGGATCATTGCCAAGGACAAGCTCCCAAACTAGAATAATTTTTGGGATGACTTCATTCAAGAAGAGTTGTGAGACAAGGATCTTCATCCGAACAAGAAGGTTTCAGATGATGATGTGGCACTTGCAATGAGAATGAAGACCAAGAAAAAGGACTCGAGTAAGATCAAATGTTTCAACTATGGTGAGTTTGGTCATTATTTGACGAAGCGTCCTAAGAAGAAGCAGGGAGATGATGAGAAGAAGAAAGGGAAGAAAGTTGCAAGTGTCACCACTTCTTCCAAGATAGATGATCTCTCTAGGAGATTGGAGAATGAGGACTTTTCTTTGATCTCTCATTTCTCACAGGGTACCTTCGATGAGGTTGCATGGTACATGGAAAGTGGAGCATAGAAGCATATGAGAGGGTGACAAGATGTATTCGAGACTCTAGATGAGTGGGACTCGAAGTTTCACATGGTGATGGGAGACTAGAGTTAGAAAGAGATCAAAGGATCAAGTGACATGCCATTTGGGATGGAGTCAGGTCAGGTGATGTGAGTTAAGGATGTACTATTTGTACCAAGACTCAAATATAACATGATTTTTGTCTCATCAATTAAGTAGAAGGGGTTTGAGGTGTTGTTTTAAGGTGGGAAGGCAAGACTCAAGCCCACTGGGCTCTAGCTTCACAGGTGTTGTGATTGGAATTATAGAGCTATATAGGATGATAAGCAAGCCTATAGATCATGAGAATAATAAGCAAAACTAGGTATAGGTTCCAGAGAAGAAGGTCTAGGTTCCAGAGGTTTAGAGGGAGCCAAATTCTAGAGGGAGTTTGCAGGTGCAGAGGGAGAATGTGCAACCCAAGAAGAGCGCATTATTAGTGAGGAGTAATGGTACTTCTATAGCTAGAAAGAGGGAATCATGGAAAGACCTGAAAGCATTTCAGGAGAAGAAGCAGGAGACTTCTAGTGACAATGACACTTCCGAGAAGGGCGTAGTCCATGTTACAAGGTTTGTTGCAGTTATGAGAATCAGGATTTGGGCTACTATCGAGTTACTTCCTAGTCTTGAAAGTACCACTAAGAGGGAGTGTTGAGATTGGTAGCTTGGGAGGTACTCTAAGCCCTAGGGGTAGGGATTTTGGAGGAAGGAGCACCACAAGTGGCTTTGTGGGATTAGAACCCAAGGTGTGGCCTTTGCACCCAAACTTGTGAGTATGAGATCACCATGAATTTCATTGGTTTAACACCTTGAGGGTGTAGGGAACCCTTAGAGGAGCAAAGGGACACTTAGAACACTAAGAGATGTCATGTCATTTGGGAGATATTAATTTATTTGTATGTTGGATGGGTTTGTGGCACATAAGCCATGTCGATTTGGTGTAATAGTGTGCCCCAATGGAAGTTCGTTGGCACCCAAGGAAGGAATATAAATATAAGGTGAAGTGGAGGTCGTTTCCACTCATCCAAAGTGTAGAAAACACATCAATAATATCTCTTAAATAGTGCAGGTCTGAAGCATCCTAGCGAAGGCAAGAAGGATGGGGTTTTAAGCATCCACTTAGGAAAGTTTAATGCGAGTTTCTTTGAGAGTGGGCTGCATATTTCAGAGTTGAGTTGGGTTGATTTTGTGCCAAGTCATGGTGGTTCTCTGTCTGAAATAGGGCTACAAATATCTAAGAAAATTACAAGAGGTTGTGTCTCTTTTGGAGAGGGATAAGAGGCCTAGAAGCTGCCCTCACACCAGGCTACAATAGAAGAAGAATCGGCACAGTGATTTAATAGGAGAACAGAGGTATGTTGGAGTGTGTGCAACAATTGTTTATGGCTAACATGTTCCCTAACCAGGATTGTTCAACTCAAAGAGATGTGCCCGGTTTCCTAGGACAAGAGAAGCAGAGAAAAGGCATGTTTGATCTCTTCTTGTTGATGTTGTTTTACTAGTGGATGGTGTCCTAGTAAAGGACATGTTGGTATTGGGAATCTTGTGGTTGTTAGATGGAAACAAGTAGGTGCTCAAAGTAGCCCTAGATTAGTTGCCAAGAAGGACAATGACAGTTGGAAGGAAGGGTGAAGATTGGGTAAGCTCAAGACTGATTCTTGAAGGACAAAGGAAGGAGGTCAAGGGAGTTGATTACATTAACCCAAGTTCATTGTTGGAGAAGGACTTCTTGCAGTAATAGGTGGAATCCCTCTGGCCCAAAGTTTGTCTTCATCGAAGTAAGGCAAGAAGGCATTAGAGGGAAGAAGTCCCAAAGGAGATGAGGAGCAGCAGTGGGCAGTTGTAAGTTGTTCACAAATAGAGTTGTGAACAACTCAATAGGAGTCTCGATGAGTTGATGTATTGATGGAATGACAATCAACTAGAGAGTATATTGGAGCCACGTTTAGTGACCTAAAAGAGTAGGTACATTGATAGAGGCAGGAGCTGCAAATTGGCAGGACAAGGACCAACATTGTGTTGAAGGTACTCGGTGCCATAGCTCACATTGAATAGAGTTGTCATTAGCCAAAGCTCCCAAAGGACTTACACCAACTTGATAAAGAGAATCAACCCTAAACCCAAGAGTAAAATCATCTTTAAAGTTCCCATGCCATGCACGTACCTTTCCATCAATGAAAGCTACCTTGAAACCTTTGTCTTCCATTGCAAAAATAGACATCAAATTCTTCTTCAAATCGGGCACATACAAGACTTCCTAAAGATGTATGGTTTGACCATAGTTTAAGTGAAAAGTAAGAGTTCCTATTCCTTCACGGGGTGGGTAGCATTCTCTCCAAGAATAATATTTAAATTAGCCTTCCTCTCAACTAAATTTGAGAGAACCTCCTTATATCCAGTGAAATGCCTTGAGGCTCCACTATCAATTAACTAATGATCCAAGGTGTCTCAAGAAGAGGCGTTAGAGGTAGTCAATAAAGCAGAAATGAGATAACATTCATCTTGTTTCTCAGTAACATTATTTTCATCAAACCTAGCATTTCTTGTCCTCTTGAGAGGTCGATTATTTCCTTATTGAGCAACAAGAAAATTATTTTTTCCGTTGTTGTTAGACATGTTTCTTTAATTATTGTTGTTGTCCCTTGGAGGATTCTTCTTGTTAGGACATTCTCTAACATAGTGGCCAAATTTGTGGCAATTGTGGCATATTCCTTTACCTTTTCCTTTGAATCCCTTCTTAGACCCTTGACCCTTCTTTCTTGAATTAGATGGACCAGCATCACTTCTCCTTCTAGAATGTGCAAAGAAAAAAGTAGGTTCACTTCCATTGAAATACTTATCTCTCTCCATCATCCTTATTTTCTCTTGAGTGTGTTGAAATGTGGCAACAAGAATATTCCAATTTTAATGTCCTTGAATTAAAATTAAGAATTAAAATTCGAATTTAGTCTCACTAGCTGCTTGAAAAATAATTAATTAATTCATCTTGAGTTAATTAGTTGGAGAAATTCAAATTAGAAGTCTTTGTGAAGACATGCAACAGTTATCCCTTAAATTAAGGAGATAAGATTGAGTTGTAATTAGTTAGCTCAGTGTACTGAGTTAAGTCCAGTTAGATTAGTTCCAAACTGTTTGAGGAACTAATTGCGAGTTCAATCAGTTAATGCATGCATGCATCCAACTAGTGTACTCTAGATAACTGAAGATTCTCTCATCATTAACTCATGCATGTCTATTCTGAGAAAGACCCAGTTGAGATTAAAGGCAGGGACATTGTACTATCAGTTGCATAAATTTTCCTATAAGGAAAACTCATGCATGCAGAAGGAATTTATTCCTTGAGGATTGCACAATTTTATAGGGTATGAGATCAGTGTGAGTGATCAGTGTTACACGTGGTAACAGTAGGATCACCCAGGAAAAACCGAGCTAGGAAATAGGAGCTTGGGGGGCAGTGTGGAGGACTTATGAGAAGTCTATTTTGCCTATGAGCATCTATGAGGATTTTACTGAGAGCTAGCTAGCTGTGAGAGCTAAAGCTTTGTGTAATTATGAGATATTTCCAACTTGTATGATAATACAGATAGTGGGGTTTTTAGTTGAGGCTTTCCCTTGAGTATTCTTTTGTGTTTCATGTGCATTGATTCTTCTTCTGGTTGTATGTGTTCAACTTGATCTTGCTCAAAATTATTAAACTTCCGCAAGTTTGATTGTAGAAGTAGATTAAAGTATTTTGCTTTAGTTATATTGCATTATTAGGTTAATCTACAGTCAGAATTTCTACATGGTATCGGAGCAAAGGTTATCAGTGCTGTGAAAAGTATACTGAGAAGAGAATTTTAAGTTTGAAGTTCGGGGTTGCAGGTACAAATCGAATTCATCTCATACTTTAGGTTGGTCAATGGCGTTCTATGGCTTGAGACTTGAGTATGCCTTGGAAGGAAACTCGAATTACATAGCATGGAAAGATAGAATGGAAGTTGTATTAGGAGACAATGGCTTGAAGGATTTCATTGATCAAGAAATCCCAAAGCCACCTGTCGATGATGATATGGTGAGCCTCGCTCTCCTCGGCCTTCTAAAGAGCTGGAATAGCTACCAGGACTCTGTGAATGGAAGGGAGAAACTACCAAATTGGAAACAACTGTGATCGGATCTCATGCAGGAGGAGACCGGGAGGAGCACACGGGATGGTTCATCAAAGAATGATTATGAAGAAAATCTTGCCTTAGCAAGTAAGGCAAGGAAAGGAAAGGGGAAGGCTTCCCATTCCAAATCGAATTCTTCTCGTGGAGGGAAGAAGGTTGACAAGTCTAAAGTGAGAGGCTTTAATTATCACGAAATGGGACATTATGCAACTAATTTCCCATCGAAGAAGTCCAAGAAGGGATCTTCGAAAGGATTGGAAGGTGAGGCATTAGCCTCTCAGTTCGAAATGGACTTTACCCTCATCGCATGCATAGTTTCATTGATGGTGGGTTTGTGTTTGGTATCTTGACAGTGGAGCCTCATTCCACATGACCAATGATAAAAGTTTATTCAGTACCTTGGAGGAGAAAGACCCCAAGATGTGCATAGAGATGGGTGACGACAGAAAGTACTATGTTTCAGGAGAAGGCACAGTTGCTTTTAAGAGGGAGCATGGAGCTCCTCTCACCTTGACTAATGTGACGTATGTTCCTGGACTGAAGAAAAACCTGGTATTGGTCGTGATGTTGGAAGACAAAGTCTATGATGTTGTCTTCAATAAAGGAAAGGTGTTCCTAAGACACGTAGCCACGGGTCAGACCAAGAGGATTAAGATTCAGGAGAAGAATCTCTATAAACTAGAGGTAGATGATTGTGCAGCATTGAGTTCGAAAGTAGAATTGGTGCAAAGCCAAGACATTGGTGAGTTATGGCACAAGCAGTTGGGTCATTTGCATCATGGGGCCTTAAAGATAATGAGCAGATATCTACAGGACTTCCCAAAGGTAAACTTGAGCAAGTTGACACATGCAAAGGTTGTACCTTGGAAAAGTATGCCAAGTCTTCCTTTCATGATCAAGACAGTCAAGCAGAACCGATTTTTGTGGGCCTTTCTCAACAGAATCCACAGCGAAGCAAAGGTATTATGTGATTTTCATTGATGATTTTTCTCGTAGATGTTGGATTTATTTCATGCAAAAGAAGGACCAAACCTTCTCAAAGTTTTGTGAGTTCAAAGCTTTGGTCGAGAAAGAGTCAAGGAAGAAGATCAAGGCCTTGAGAAGCAACAACGGTGGAGTATATGTTTCTCAAGAGTTTAAGTACTTCTGTGCAACGGAAGGAATTAAACGAGAGTTAAAGGCACCTCATAACCCACAACAGAATGAAGTGGCCGAGAGGAAGAACAGAACGATTGTAGGAGTAGCACGGGCGATGTTGCATGACCAAGGCCTACCACTTCATTTGTGGGCCAAGGCATGCAACACAGCGGTCTATTTGTAGAATAGAAGCTTGCATCGATACTTGGGATGAAGACACCAGAGGAAGCCTTCTCCGGTAAGAGACCATATGTGGGTCACTTCAGGATATTTGGCTCATCGGTATATTTCCATGTGACAAAGGATGCACGGAAGAAGCTTGAGCCGACAGCAGAGTTGGGGATACATGTGGGGTACACTGATACAACCCACAAGTATCAGGTGTATTTGCCTACCAATGGGAGCACAGTGGTTCGTACAGATCTCAAATTTGATGAGAAAAAGGCCATGCGAGTTTCCCTTGAGAGGGAGCTCCAACTACAGGCTGTGGAGGAATTGTTGGTTCCTAAGGAGGAGGAGCCTCACACTGATGCAGAGCAGCCGCATGTAGAGGATCCAAGAGTGGAGACATCCACTCAAGCAGTGTCTTCCAGAGATGAACGAAAGCACACAAGAGAAGCTGACAGATTGTTGTCGGATGAGAGAGAAAATGTGGGAGAACCATCTTCTCAGCGCGGACAAAGAAGGTCACCTGAGAGGTACACTAGATACATGGCCCTTGTTGGGGAATGTGTTGAGACCAAGCCATCTTCCTTTGAGGAAGCAGTGCAACAGTGGATTTGGGTTGATGCTATGGTGGAGGAGTATGACTCCATAGTTCGTAACAGTGTTTGGGACGTGGTTCTGAGACTGGAGAACAAGTCAGTTTGAGTTCCCATTGGCTTTACAAGGTAAATCAAGCTGTTGATGGTAGTGTGGAGAAACATAAGGCAAGACTTGTTGCTCATGGTTTTTCACAGGTCGAGAGGATTGACTATGATGAGACTTTTGCTCCAATCGCAAGGTACTCATCTATTAGATCGATGTTGGCACTATAAGCACAAATGGGTTGGAAGATCCATCAGATAGATGTGAAGACTGCATTCCGTAATGGCAAGATTGAGGAAGAGGTGTACATAGAGCAGCCAGAAGGTTTTGAGACCTTCGATCATGAGTCGCATGTGTGTCTACTAAAGAGAGCTTTGTACGGGTTGAAGCAAGCACCTCATGCTTGGTACACCAGGATAGACAACTACTTCACCGGGTTGGGCTTCACAAAGAGTGAAGCAGATGCGAACTTGTACCACATCATGGTGAAAGGTAAGTAGTTGATCATTGTACTTTATGTTGATGATCTCATATTGACAAGTGATGATCAGTTGAACATGTCTTGCAAGGAGGACCTTGCAAGAGAATTCGAGATGAAAGGCATGGGTCTTATGCATTACTTCCTTGGCATGGAAATGTGGCAGAAGGATGGGGAGTTGTTTGTGTCTCAGGACAAGTATTCCAATGAGATACTCAGGGGATTCCACATGGAGAAGTGCAAGCCCATGCAGACTCCTCTAGCAGGTAACTGGAGGAAGGAGGATGCTACTTCAGGAGAAGTAGTAGAGGCTACTGTGTACAGGCAGCTTGTGGGTTCAATGATGTACTTAGTGAACACACGACCATATTTGTGTTATGTTGTGAACTAGATGAGTCAAGCTATGGTTCAACCTACCAAGCTGTTTTGGAAGGCGGCAAAGCATGTATTGAGATACCTCAGATGCACATCTCAGTATGGATTATGGTACAGACAGACAGAGGGAGTGAAACTACACGGCTTCACTGATGCAGATTGGGTAGGGAGTCCATCAGATCGGAAGAGCACATCAGGAGGGATTTTCAACCTTGGGTCAGCTGCAATTTCTTGGTACAACAGGAAACAGAGGTCGGTTGCACTCAACTCGGTAGAGATTGAATACATCACTGCAAGTCAGGCAGAATGTGAGGCCATCTAGATGCAGAAAAATCTAGTTGGTTTGTTTGATGAGAGGATGGATCCAACTGTGATCTATTGTGATAATTAGAGTTGTATCAAACTCTCCGAGAATCCAGTATTTCATGATAGGTCCAAGCACATCGATATCTCGTATCATCATTTCAGAGACTGTGTAGCGAGGAGGATCATGTTGATACAGTATATTTTGACAGAGGATCAAGATGCTGACATTTTGACAAAGGCATTGTCAAAGTGTAAATTCAAGTTCCATAGAGAGAGGATCGGGGTGGCAGATAATCCCTTTCTTGTTGAGAGGGAGTGTTGAAATGTGGCAACAAGAATATTCCAATTTTAATTTGTCCTTGAATTAAAATTGGGAATTAAAATTCGAATTTAGTCTCACCAGCTGCTTGAAAAATAATTAATTAATTTATATTGAGTTAATTAGTTGGAGAAATTCAAGTTAGATGTCTTTGTGAAGTCATGCAACAGTTATCCCTTAAATTAAGGAGATTATCCCTTAATTAAGGAGATAAGATTGAGTTGTATTTGAGTTGTAATTAGTTAGCTCAGTGTACTGAGTTAAGTCCAGTTAGATTAGTTCCAAACTGTGTGAAGAACTAATTGTGAGTTCAATCAATTAATGCATGCATGCATCCAACTAGGGTACTCCAGATAACTGAAGATTCTCTCATCATTAACTCATGCATGTATATTCTAAGAAAGACCCAGTTGAGATTAAAGACGGAGACATTGTACTATTAGTTGCATAAATTTTCCTATAAGGAAAACTCATGCATGCAGAAGGAATTCATTCCTTGAGGATTGTGCAATTTTACAGGGTGTGAGATCAGTGTGAGTGATCAGTGTTACACATGGTAACAGTAGGATCACTCAGGAAAAACTGAGCTAGGAAATAGGAGCTTGAAGGGCAGTGTGAAGGACTTATGAGAAGTCTATTTTCCCTGTGAGCATCTGTGAAGATTGTACTGAGAACTAGCTAGCTGTGAGAGCTAAAGCTTTGTGTGATTTTGAGATATTTCCAACTTGTATGATAATATAGATAGTGGGGTTTTTAGCTGAGGCTTTCCCTTAAGTATTCTTTTGTGTTTCATGTACATTGATTCCTCTTCTAGTTATATGTGTTCAGCTTGATCTTGCTCAAATTTATTACGCTTCCGCAAGCTTGATTGTAGAAGTAGATTAAAGTATTTTGCTTTAGTTATATTGCATTATCAGGTTAATCTACAATAAAAATTTCTACAGAGTGCATCTAGCCAATAAATCACCAAAACTAGGTATCCTGGCATTGTTGAGAATCGTGGTGACAAATGTTTCCCACAACCTTAAAAGACCTCGAAGAGCAATGAGGGTGAGTTCCCTGACAGCAGTAACTTCTCCAACAGATAGAAAATCATTATTTACTTGAGTTATTCTCATGATGTAAGCTTGTATAGACTCCCCTTTATTCATCTTCATATCCCTCATCTTGTTCTTGAGAAAGAGGATTTGATTTGCATTGTTGACTTTGAACATCCCAATCAACTTATCATACATTTCATTTGAAGTTCCCAAATCAGAAATATAAGAGATTAAATGCTTTTGAATGGAGTCAATTAATATTTTCTTAGCTTTGACCTCACCTTTTCTATACTTCGTTCTAACAGCGGCGGGTGCATTTGAAGGGGGCTCCACCACTTTCCCTTACACATAATCCAACACTTCATGTTCCTCAAAGGTCAAATCAAGAGTCATCTTCTAGGCATGATAATCTAATTTCTCATTAAGCTTATCCTCAATCTTGAAATAAGAGGTAGCAACCATGGAGACTTGTCCAATAGAACTTGTTCAGCAACAAGTATTCTAACAGTGATTGCTTACTTCTTCCTTTGACATTGTCTTCACCTTAGCTATGATACCATGTTAATTTAATGTTATGTTTTATTCTTACAATAAGTAATTCAATGTCTTATTAGCCAGTGACAATTCCACTTTAGATTCCAATAACAATCACAATAAACTTCAGTAGCAATCACTTGGCATTTTCTTATTGACGGTAATTGTAGATAGAACATCAGCAATAATGCACAAGAAGACAAGTCAAGACAATGAACACAGAGATTTAGGCTAATGTCAGGGCAAAACCCCGCAAAGGGGAAAACCCAACCAATCCTTCTTGATTAATATCAAATGTTCAATAGAAACAGAAAATCCAATTTGGTACAATAGTCAAAGTCAAAGCATTGACTTATCAAAGAAATTGATCAACCAACAACATGAAGCTCAATCTGATCCAATATAATTTTGGTCAATAGTCAACAAGAGTCAATGTGCCCTAGCCAGTCGATCAATGGTAGTCAAACAACAACCAAACAACCTCCAATTAATTCAGGCAGTGCAACAAGAAACTCAGCGTCTTCAACACGTCAAAGTCAGCCCAAAACATTCCACGAAATCCTAGTCAAACTCGGTCAAAAGAGAAATTTTGCGATCAAGGTCTGCAATTCTACCTGTAGTCAATGCTAATCAAACTGCACAGATTACCTCAATTTTTGTGCCCATAAATGTGGCCTCACCAGATAGAGATATGCCCAAAAGATCAAAGTCAAAATCTACTCAAAAAGTCGAAGTCAACATTGGTCAACCCTAGTCAAAGTTGTAGACATTTCAAATTTTCGGCCACCTGTAATTTCGTCCTCTTTCCTTACACATGTGAAGAAACTCCTGTAATTTTCAGAGCTATCGAACCGAAGAAGAGAAGAATTGTGTTGATGAGATGTGTCAAAATGAGGTGAACTTTAGTTATATTTATAGTGGTCAACGTGGGGTCAAAAGACATGTCTATTCACCACTGAGCTGACTTGAAGCAGGGAAAACTTGTGGAGAGGAGACCAACTTGAAAATGAGGCATTTCTAGGCATGCAAAAATTATAATTTTCAAGGAAAAGGGAGATGCCACAAGGGTGATCCAAATGTGTAATGAGCCATCAAAGGAGGGGCTTCCAAGAGGGTAATTAGCCCCTAGTTGCCCCTTTAATAGCACTAAGACTCTGCTACATGGCCTATGCCACTAAGATTCTACTATAGGGTTTACTATAGGAGCAGTACCTACAGATTCTATAGGAACAACACTTACATGTTTTGCTTTTAATCACGAGGATTACCAAAGCAACAATGTCATATGGTTGCAAATGAATGTGAAAACCAGCCCCTTGCATCGAGGTTAGTCATCCTAAGCATTGTTTCACTCCCCACTTATTGAGTCTCTTGTGCTTTTTTGCATTACAATCATAACATTTTGCAGGGTATACTCACAACTCTTTAATCATCATCCCCAACCATTTCCATAGTTGAGATATTCATGCATAACAAACAAAGTCTCTAAAATTTTCTACGATGGGGGTTGGGTTCAATTGAAGAGAACACACTTATATTGCCAAGATCCATCAAAATCTTGGGGTAATGAATATCTTTCAAAGGAGCAAGTGGTTGTTGTTATTTGAAAGGTTAAAGGGGTATGATGATGAGGTGGCCCTAGAATTTGCTTTGAATTTTCAAAGCTTCAGAGGACAAAAGTATGTCACAACGGTTAAGGGCCTAGAGATGCATATCAATGAAACCATCCCCAATAGGGTAACATGAATTTCTACATGTCTACTCAAGGACAAAGAGGAAAGGCAAGAGTCCACCCTTGCCGAGAACTTGTTCCTCCAAGATGAACAATTCATGAAGGAAAAAATGGGATTAAAAGGGAAAGTATACCACCCCTATGGAATGAGGTTTTCTACTACACTTTAAAGTATATCTCCTGTGTTGAATGGTGTTTTCATTGATGTCAAAGTCAGTTGTTGGTGAGCAGCATGAAGAGCACAACCTCTTTGGAAGCAGCTAAGAAGAGAAAGAAAGTCTTGACATGAATGCTTTTAATATATGTTAGTAGATTACACTGATTGGAAGTACCAATGAAGCCCTAGTAGAAGGAAAAGGAAGCCCATAGCAAGCCATGAAACCCCTCTTTCTCTGCTATTGTCAAAGAAAATGAATGAGAAACTGCATGCACAATCATCACCATCATGTAGTCCTCGTAAAGTTGTTTCCAATAGTAGGTGGCACGCCATGTGTTACCTCACAGCGAAGGAGATATGCCCTCTTAAAGTTGAAGCCCTAAAAGTCAAGGTCAAGGTGCCCCAAATGAATGATGTTTTAGTCCAAAATTTTGGCATTAAAATTTAATGCAATATGTTGAACTTGGATAAATTATGTTGGTCCTAGCAGTTACAAAATGTTTAACCAAGTCAGCCCTCAATAGGAGGAATTTATATTTTGAAACCGGTGTCAAAAGGGGTAGTCAAGGTCAGCCCCATAAAATAGAATTTTAAATTTTAAATTTCTTTGTTTAGATCAGGTCAGCTCTAATTTTGGGGGTGTTTTAGGGCAGGTCGACCCTCCTTTTAGCCCCCTTGCAAAAGGCAACCTCATTTTAGCCCCCTTGCAGAAGTACAGCAATGCTCCTGTTGATATGATATATCCCTATCATTTAGTTCTCCCATATTATATGTAAAACATCTTACCTTTCTCAAATCTTCCACCTTTTTTTTTTCTTGAAAGGATGTGAACATTTGAATGCCCTAAACGATCAAGCTACATAATTTTTTTGCCATCATCGACTTGTTAACAACAATGCTCCAAATCTAGCAGCCACTACAACAGAAAATAACCCTGCCTCTCAAATGGTGCTATGCTACCTTGACTCTCAAGCGACAAAATAGCACTGAATACCAACGGTAACATCTGCCTTCAAATATTTTAGTTAAAGTTACGAAGCAGGTTTCTTTTACTAAAACTCTGTCCCTTGAGCAACTACTATTCAGCTACATCCGTAAATTTTTTGGTCATGCACATTGCAGAACTTCCATCCTTATTCATAATTGGTAGTACCTGTGCAAAGCATCCAATCAGACATCTACAGCCAAAAAATAAGATATCCAATGAACTAGTTCCCCTTATTCCTTTAGAACTAGCTTCCTAACACAACCCTTGAGATTTTATTTATGAATGCAGGATTGCATATTGAAGAAATATTTCTATCATTTTCATCCAGACCTCTCTTCATATTAATCTGTTTGACACACCAAGCTTCAACAATAAACCCTGCACATCAATTGCTGCAATATGTAGCACCAACCATCCAAAAAAACCCAATTTCACCTGTAAATAAGCCATCCAAAACTGATCTTGGAAGGACATTCTTAATGTCTATCATCTCTAACCAAAAACTTGGAGCTATGTAATTATTATATGATTTGGAACCATACATCACCAAGCTCAGTCACATCACAACCAAAATTGGTCCCAATTGTATAATAGTTAGACAAATCCCAAAAAATTTAGTACTACCCTGTCCTTTGAACAACTACTATTCAGCTGCACTCCCAAAGACCCAGGTTTTTTGGTCATGCAGAACTTCCAGCCATATTCATACTTGGTAGCAGATGCGCGAAGAATCCAATTGGACATCTAGATCCAAAAAGAGATTAAACAACACAGCAATTGTATTAACCAGCTCACTGATTACATTGCATTGGCTTCAATATATAGCCCAATGACACTTTTAACAAAATACCATTCTCAGATTTCAAGTAGAGATAACAAACACAGCCTAATATCTTGAACACTGTAAGACTCCCTCAGTGTCATTATTGAGCCTTTGATTTTATTTATCTAATTCTCCCCCTTCAGCACTAACCCAGGTACAATTCCAAGTTTATCTCTAAATTTGAGATACTTACCATTACCAAGTGATTTTGTCATTATGTCAGTAGCTTGATCTGCTATAGAACAATATGGAAGATAACTGTCTTCATTATCAACTATCTGTCTGATGTAATAGTGATAAACTTCAATATGCTTAGTTTTGGCAGGATAGACTGAGTTCTTCACCATCTCGAGAACACCCTTATTCTCGCAGAAAAGTGAGGTTGATGTTGTTTGGTCAAGTTGAAGATCAACCAATATCCGTCATAACCACATTGCCACCCAACTTGTACTAACAACTGCCTTGTATTCTGCTTTGGTGGAGGTTAAGGCAATTGTAGGTTGTAGCTCACTCTAGCATGAAATTTCCCTTGAAATGAGTGAACATCAACTGATCCAGCCCAATCAAAATCAGTATATCCTGCTAGCATGAAATCAACAAATCTCTGATGTAGAATCCCAACGTCAAGGTTGTCAAAGAACTCATTTTGTAACTTGCCAGTGTACCTCTTAAGGCTTAGACATGAATCGAGATAGATAACTTATTATAAAACATAGATCTACTACAATGACTCATTGAACAGTGGTGAGGTAACATAAACTAAGAGATTTATCCAAACTTCCATAGGTGTAGATGTAGGATTACATTCAATGACTCTGAATTTCTCTAAGTGAGCTATGGCATACTGAACTTGTAATACAAAGATTGTGTAGTAAAATTGTCAAAACTCTACACCTAAACAATAATGAAGAAATCATATATTAATCATTTCCAAAACAAAGCAGATATCAGATTTCATCTGTTGAATCATGTTGACACTACTTCCGGTGATGGTAAGATCATCAACATCGACAATTAGAATCACTGTGTCATCACCACTATTTTTGACATAGAAAGTGGGTTCATAAAAAAAATTTAGGAATCCCAAATTTCTAAGATACTAATCAAGTTTGAAATACCAAGATAATGGACCTTGTTTGAGCCCATAGAATGACTTTATCAACCAACAAACCAAATGTTTCTTTACGGTAACATAACACCCTTGTGGTTGCACCATGAAAGCCTCCGCATCCAAGTCTCCATTCAAGAAAACACTTTTAACATCCATATGATATATCTTCCATTCAAAATAAGCAACAATGGAGAAAACCAGCCCAAAGGTTACCATCTTTACAATTGGGGAAAATTTTTCTTCATTGTCTACACCTCCCTCCTAAGCATTATCCTTTGGCAAAAAGGCAAGCTTTGTATTTATTCAGAAAACCATTTGATTTATACTTGATTTTAAAAATCCATTTACAACAAATGGATTTATTTATTTTCGTGATATAATGTTGACAACACCCAAGTCATGTTTTTCATCAACGCATCATATTCCACCTTCATGGCAGCTCTCATTCAGGTTTTCCTTTGCTTTATTCAAATATGCTAGACTCAAAGAAAAATTTACCTCCTCGCTACCTTGTACATTCCGTTGATCTGATCACATAGACCAACCTTCTATTTCATTGGGCACTTCATCTTCCCCAGCATTATACGTCATGTTATAGTACCACTTTGATCTCTTATGTTTCCTTCCTAATCTTGCTATGAAGGATGAGACTCCCTTTATTTTTCACTAGATCCCCCCATAAAATTTGGCTCCTTTAATGCTCTCAACTCTAAGTCCTATTTGATTCGAACACCAAAATTTGTTCCTAATAACATCACCAATTTCCCATACATTATTATCCATAGATTTACCATTATCAGAGAGATATTTTCTCATCTGCAACAACATTTCGACTAATCACAATTCTGTTTGTAAGCATCTAGTATTCAATATGCTTTAGACTGCTCACTATAGCCAACAAACATATATACCTTGCTTTTTGCATGCAAGTTATTTCTCTTTTCCTTAGGAAAATGTGCAAAAGCAATACAACCACAAACACAAAAATCAATTACAAAAGGTTTTTTTACCTGATTGTAATTTTCCCAAGAGAGATATTTTACAAAGATCTACAAGGACTTCTGTTAAGAATGTACACCGCAGTATCTACTACTTATGCCCAGTAATGTTATGATACATTCCAGCTATAGTCCTTTCCGTGACTCCATTTTGTTGGAGTGTATAGAGTGGCATATTCCCTGGATATACATTCCTTTTTGCAAAATTCCTTGAGGTGAATCGAAACAAACTCACCTCTCAGCTCTTGAAGCATTGACCTATTTACGTATTTGTTTCTCTACAAAAGCCTTCAATGCTATAAACTTTGGTAGTCATCAACCAATATCAAGAAATACTTAGCTCCAGTCACTATCCATAGCTTCATTGGACAATGCCAATAAATATGTACGAGGTCCAAAACTTCTTTGGCTCGCTATGCTTTATCAACATCAAATGAATGTTAATGTTGTTCTCCCATATAGCAACCTCTACATACATTCGAACATTCCTAAGTGTATGGAAAAGCATCCACCATATTAGTCTAAGTACATATAAATACTAATAACTAAGATGCCCATATCTTTCATGCTAGAGTACTCGGTATTCTCTACTGTAGCTAGTGCGTGTGTCTTTGTTGTTTTTAGATCAAAAAGTTTATGTATCCCTTTCTCACCAAAGCCAGCAACCGTCACCCTGTCATCATGATTCATGAAGCATATAAATCATACATTTGTTTCCTTGAAAGTTTACACAAAAATTTGGATTCTTTAAATGTGATTTGAGATTTGAAAGTTAACTCACTAATAGGCAGAAAATTTATGTTTACATTAGGAACATCAACATCTCAAATATTCTTGAAAGTATAACCTAAAGTATTATTCAATATGACATGATCATCCCCACATTCCCTAACATATTAAGTCCAATCATCACTTAAAAAAGCAAATTCATTGTCGTTTTTATCATCAATGAAAATTACATACCAGTCTTTCTGACATGTGTAGAGGTGAGATGTACCTGAGTCAAAATACCAAGTTGTAGACTTAGCTGGTTAATTTTGTGATGTCATGCAAAATCATTTGCTGCTACTTCATCTCCTTCAACAACATTTATATATCTTGATTTTTTTGACCGCTAGCTAAGTCATGCAGCTATTTCCACCAATCATCTCCTTCAACAACATTTACATATCTTGATTTTTTTGACCGCTTGCTAAGTCATGCTGTTATTTCCACCAAACACTCTTGGAATATTCAAGCTTATTACAATAATAACATTTAAATTTAGATCCTTTGGATGCATTGCAAATATTGTTCTACTTGTCTTTGCCCATGAGTTGTACACTAAAGCACTCTCTGTAGTGGTTGAAACTTGAAGTTGATGCTTCAATCTGATCTAGCCTCATTCCCTTCTACAGAAAAATGTTTATAACTTCTCAAACCCAAGTTGCTTGATGCTTCCAAAGCATATGCAATGTACTTGAAAAATAATCAAAGGAGGGTGGCATGCTTTGCATCACAAAAGCAACCATATATTTATCATCTCCTAGCTTCTCAATAACAAACATTTGATCACTAAAATCCTTCAACTGCAACAAATATACCGAGACTGATCCTCCTCCTTGCAAATTACCAAAAAAATAAAAACAAATACAATGTTAACCGGACTACTGATTCTTGTTTTGAGATTTGTCCACAATGTAGATGTTATAATGACATTTCTTTCTTTTGGAACCAATGTGTCTGCAACTAACAATTTGAGAAGCAATAGAACTTATTTATGTCTTTATTCTAGTCTTTGGGATCATTTGTTGGCCTTCATTTTTTATAAGATTATTTGATCAAAATCTTTGAATTCGCTAATGGTTAGTATCTTATGACTCCAAAAAATATAATTTTGTTTACTCAATTTTCCAGACTCAGGCAAAATGACAATTCTTAACATGTAACCAAACTAACGATATCACAAAAATGATAAAATCTGATGACTACAACCAAACCTCCATGTTATGATCTTCCTTAATAGAAGGTAACCAAATTAACGATATCACAAAAATGATTGAATCTGAAGGCTACAACCAAACCTTCCATGATATAGTTTTCCTTAATAGCAACGGATCTCACTTTCATTCACAAGCAATCAGCAACTACATAGTAGATACCACAACGGTGGGAGAGAAAATGGTCCAAAGTAAATTGCAACTGCTTTAAATAATTTGGATGGTAGTTGTGAGTATGTTCTGAAGCTCAAACGTGAAATTGAGCTTTAAATAATTTGGATGTTAGCTGTATGTGCTGCACAGAGGCATTTTCCACACCAGCTGACATAGAAAAAGTAAGTCATTCTTGTTAGAGCTAGCAGAGACGAGCAATGTCTTCAAATAGATTCTGACTGGAAGCTTAGGGCAACTAGCTTGAGTATGTTCTGAAGCTCAAATGTGAAAGTGAGGAGTACTGCACACAGGCATTTTTCAGACCAGCTGATAAAGGAAGAGTTAAGTCAATGCTTGTTAGAGCTAGCAGAGATGAGCAAATGCCTTCAAATAGATTCTGACTCAAAGCTTGGAGAAACTAGCTAGCAGTATAAAATCCCATCTTCACCCAATCATGGTTGTTGCCACAATAATCTATGAGTTATCTAAAACACAATACACTGACAACAAAAATTAAAATAAATGATCCATGGGTACAAAAGTTGTTGCATGCAGTTTAGACAAATGTAACATGAAGCTTGGCAGAGATGCTTGAACACTTGTTGGCCACTTTTCTAGTATGACACAAAAAACTGTTAGGGTTAAGTTTGCATGAACATATATATTGATACAAGGATCATAATAACAGAATAGCACAATCAACAGGGAGCTCCTGAAGCCCTCCAACCACACTTGAAAGCCCCAGTGGCCTTCCTCCCACCCAAGGTTGAGTCCTCTATCACATTGCTTTCCTAGTCTGAAAAACTGGATGTAACCTACATCGATATTGGAGGCTGCAACATAGAAAAATAAGAGATTTGAGAAGCCATGGAGCTTCCACTCACCCACCACAAGCTTTACAAGCAGATTGAGATAGACTTTCACCAGGTAGCGATCTTCTTCATAAAGAAGCAGACTCTATCCTTCAATTGTAGCTGGTGGCCAAGAGGTTCACTCTAACACCATATGAGATTAAACAACATAACAATTGTATTAAGCAGCTCACCAATTGCATTGCTTTAACCAGCTCAACAATAACATTGCATTGGCTTCAATATATAGTGAGGTGACACCTATAACAAACTACTATTCCCATATTTCAAGTAAATAACAAATACAGCCTAATATCTTGGACACAAGAAGAATCTGTTGGTGTTATTATTGAGACCCTTATTTTATTAAGCTAGTACAGAAAAAATTCAATGAGCTATTTCCCATTACTCCTCTGGAAATAGCATCCTAACACAACCATTGAGATCTTATTTATGCATGCAGAATTGCATCCTGAACAAATCTTTCTATAATTTGCATCCAGACACTCTGAGCATATTAATTTGCTTCACACAGCAAGCTTCAGCAGTCAACCCTGCACATCAATTGCTGCAATATATAGCACCAACTATCAAAAAAATCTGATCTCAACTCTAAATATGCTACCCAAAGCTGATCGTGGAAGCACATTCTCAATTTCATCTTCTCTTACCCAAAACAAGCCTTTAAAGTTTACAATCAGGATATTAAGCATATGTTACATACAGAACATTGTATCACCAAATCCCCATCTACAAATTCCATAGGAAAATATGGAAAGGATAAGCATCACTTCCCTTCGACATTGGGTCAATAAATTCTATTTATTGATGATACAAATTTGAAAAACGATGTCGGGTTTGCAATAGACTGAAGTTTTTTCCTGCTTCCTCGTACAGACAGAAAACACCATGAATTTTTTTTTAATTTGAAACTAATCATGTCAAACAGTCTCCTCCAATAGCTCTATTCACGCTGGTATACAGCATCCAAAACAACTCAAAATTTTATATCCAACCCTTAAAATCCACATTCATAAAATTTAACTAATCTATTTAGTTGACACTAATCATTTAAATTGGTCTCCTCCGATAGCTCTATTCACATGACACACTGGTATACAATTATCAAACAACATTTCCATCCAGAAATTAACACAAAATAGGATGAAATTGATTTTGTATCCTGGACTGCAGGTACACAGAAAGTGGATCTCATTTTGTCTGATTATTTCATAGGCATAAAATAGCAACGATAATCTTTTCATATTGCATTCTTTTGAAAGAACGCCAATTAGACAAAAGATAACAATTTGATCTGAAAGAATAACTACTCTAGATATGAAAATTTGCATAACAAGACTGCCAGCACTAGCACTTGCAGAGCAGCATTAGTCCATTAGTTCCTCACAGTAGTAACATATTTCATAAGCATGGCAACCACTTGAGGAGAAACTTCAGATGCCTCGTTTTGCAAGTGCTCAATCTTTGCTTTTGTTTCTTCGTCAAGTCGCTTAACATTGGATCCAGAATCACCACTGGTCTGTTTGTTCAAAGTTGAACCCAATGAGACTTTGATCAGCACAACAAAGTCAATGTTTACAGGAACAAAATATTATTATAATAACTTACAAAAAAAAAACACAATCAATCTGGGAGTAAGTCCACCACCTCTGCGACCTTCTTCCGAAATTCAGCCTCCCTCTGTGCCCGATAAGAAGCAATTTCCCTCTCAGCTTCATCTTTTGCTTGTTTCAATCTAGCCATTTTTGCTACAAACCAAAGGATGCAACTTTATTTCAGCATATCACAAGAGAAAAGACCAAGTTTAAATTGTGTGCAAATGCCAAAAACAGAAGCATTCCTTTCAAAACAATTTTCTCATTGCCTTATTTTCCAAATCACCCATAACCCAATAAATATGTTTGAGCATGCATTTAGAAGAAAGAAATCACTAACCAGCTCTAGCAGAAGCAACAATGTTTTGCGCCTCCTGCTCTGCAGCCAGCAACAACTGGATTCCACCCTGCCCCTTGTTTGAATCCATAACTGCCTACCTATACACTGCTTATATATAAATCAAACAAAATCCTCGAAATTCAATGTGTCTCTCCTGCCAAAAGAAAGAAGCATTTTTTTCAGTTGATGAAACTAAGTTGTCCACCTTATATGCAAGAACAGAAATTTTTCATTTGATGCTCCAATGCTACTGAATTGCTCAGAAAGAAAATGCCAAAGACAGATCACTCTATGCAAAATTATATCAATATTGAGGGATCAGGCCTTACTTTGTTGCTGTGATAAACATGTCTCTACATGAACTATTCACAACTACGAACAAATGTGTTAATGTAAAGGACAAAGTGATTTCATACAACTAGTCATTCCTATCATATCCATCAGGCTGTTGTCTACTGGTTGAGATGGGGCATCACTATGCAAACCACCTGAGTTCAAAGCTCAAACCCTAGTGGGCGTAGAGCACCAGAACAATGTAATTGTTACCTAAGTTCGACAGCTACCCACATTCATGTGGGCCAGTGATAGGGTTCATAGCCCCAGGCAGATAAGAAAAACAACTTTAACGCACCTAAAAAATCTAGTCAATCCTAAAATCAACTTAGTGAATAAATGTATACTTGATGTCTACTTAAACCAAACAAGTCAATAGGAGGATGTGACCACGCTGCAACCGCAGATTCTGCAACACACAACACCTTATAGCTTGATCAGGTTTAAGCCTTCTGACATGAGCATGGCTTGGGCAAAGTGTCCTGGATCAAAATGAAATAGAGAGAGATATTCATCTTTGTACTCAACAAGGACTTGCAGAAACAAATAATCTCACCTCACGGTAGTAAATAAATCATCAGGCATGCCAAACATAGTTTCAATCATTTTGAAATTTGGGATCCTGTAGAAATTTATTTTGCAATTACTAGGTTACCTTAAAAAAGACTTGAAAAGGGCCACACACTAAGGCTACGGCCACAAACTAAGGCTACACCCAGGTAGTTTAGAAGACCTAATGCTCATACCTGATTTCAAGAGTACCTAGTGGCATTAGGAAGAAGATAATCGTTTCCATTGACAGCTATTTTTATTTCCTGGTTCAAAAATAGAATAGAGAAAGAAATTCATCTCCGCACTCAAAAAGAACTTGCAGAAACAAATGGTTTTACCTTGAAGTAGTGAAAAAAAGTCATCGGGGATGCCAGACCAAGTTTCAATCGTTTTGGTATCATACAATAATTTATTTTGTAATTACTAGGTTACTCTAAAAAAGGCTTGACAAGAACCATGGGCTAAGCACAGACCTAGCTAAGGTTACAAGACCATGTGCTCATAACTAATTTCAAGAGAAAATAAGATAATATTGTCTACATTGCCAGTTACTTCTAATTACTTTGGAGTTACATTCTCTTTTCCAAAAACAATACACAATTGTAACCTGCCACTCAAACACAAATACACCCATTTAATTCAACACAATCTGTCAAATTTTCCATCACTGCCCAAGATCACTAAGTCCATATTAAACCCAAAGCATCAAAATTATTGACAATTTTTCGTAACTGCCTAAGAGCTTTGCAAGCTCAACTTATTTCTCAGTAATCACTAGATCCATATTAAAATCAGAGCATCAAGACTATTAACAAGCAAGACGTGTATGTTCCAGCATTTCACAATCTTAAACGTTTATTATCTTTAGAACTCAAACTAGTTTACAGGAAGCATATTTTGTGCAATTGTCAAATGCCATAACGACTAGCCAAAACAATACCCTTTGAAGCAGCAGCCGTAACTGGTCAGAACAACAAAGCCCCACTCAAAAGACAAATGAACACATATGGGCTAGTCTACTTTCAGCACAACATAATTCCTACAACATGTGGAACTTCAATCATCAAGACACCTCTTCAGGGTACGCAGAGGCATCCTAATGGGCCTTTAACATCTACTATCGTCTTGAACAGCTTCATCAGATCCTTCCAGAGAGGGCAACTTGGACAGTTCATTAGATCATTGCTTAAGTGGTTAGACTTTGATGATCGAAAAATCATACGCGTTTGGAGGAGACCTCTCAAAAGTGGTAAACGCAGGCCTCCCCAGTCGCAGTGAGAATCGGTTTATTAATATGAGCAAGGAGTTGCACGAAGTTACATTTGATACCTAAGATTCGCTCGCTCAAGATAGGAGGTTCTCAACTCTTTCCCTTGCCATGAATATCGCTGCCAGGGACAACTAGATAGAGAAAAAGACAATTATATCTTAGAAATTTTAGAAATACCAACAGGCCAATCACTTAACTTCCTGGCTTTACTCTCTGATACCGAATATGCTAAACAGTCCATTTCAACCTTGATTCCTACAAAGGCCGCCCTCTATTTAACAGGTACGTCTCAGTGCTTCTGCGTAGCCAAGTCTTTGACTCCTGAGGGGAGCATTCAAACATCTACAGACAAGATTACATAAAAATCCCTGCTGAACTGAAATCAAACCTCAATCTACCAAATCATCTATTACAAAATTAAAGACAAAAAGGTTTCAAAGATCCGAAAGCAGATACTTGAGATTTGAGAACCAATTGATGATAAATTCCTTTAGACACCGAATACGGATGTCGCAGAGTATTATTTTTAAATACCCAATTCGAGAATTCATGAGGGCATTTTAAATTTCAATCAAGTTGACAGGAAAGAAGCCCAAGAACCTCTGAAAATATATGAAACTCAATAATTTATGAGCTCAAAACGTTAGGAAACAGAGAGGAAAACCAGAAAATATATAAGAAAAGTGATGGAGTTGAACCTAATAGCGAAAAATCAGAGGTCTAGGATCCAAGATCTGAAGCTTACCTGGTCCGGATAGTTTGTTTGAGCCAAAGCTCTGACATACCCAAGTGGCAATCACAAATCCTGCAAGGCTGAAGTATGTATAGATTGCACGTTAGCTAAATTTCAGACTAGTTGGGGGAATCGGACGGTATACATTTATACATGTTGAGCCATTGCACTGGATCTCAGATCTCACTCAATCCAACATTAACCATATAGATGAGAGAAAGCGAACCTAGGATCTTCGGATCACCCATCTAATTATTTTGCGAGTCAAAATATTGTACCCGAAAGGGTGTTTGAGTAGGCTTGAAGCGCATGTAGAAGCATCGTTGTCATGGTGCTCAATGCCTGGCCAAGTTTATAAGATCGTTGAATTGTTAACCACTTCCATTTTTATTTTATAATAAAAAAGTAAGACATCACTAGCTTTGTATAGGATATTCAAGAGTATTTTACAACATTTACACATTTGTATGCAGGTTGAGATTTTGTTTTATATTATGACTTTTTGGGGAAGGGGAGGGTGTTGGATTATTTTTTAAGTTTTATTAATATTAAAATTAATATTTTTCAAGTATTTTTAGGAGAATTATGGATTAAGATATAATATATTCAAAAGCAATGCAATTTATAACATATAGTTTTAAATTAATTAATCAATGATATATAGAGGAGGCAAGTGTATGGGGTGTTGATTAATTATTTGAAAGAATAAATGAAATATTTTTTGTGGATGATGGGACACATCTCCAATAACCAAGTGGAGGTTTATCTTTTGTTTCAAGGAATAACTTTAGCTGTCTTAAGACACCTCAGTAGATTAATTATAATTGGAGATTCAAAAAACTCCATAAGACATTTGCAGTTTGGTACCACCCTTCTTGATCCAAAGCTCCAATCAATATTTCAGGAAATATGCTCAGTATTAGATTCTCTCACTGAAGTAAGGTTCTTCCATGTTCTTAGAGCTAACAATTTCCTTGCAAACTCCTTAGCCTCCCAACCAATGGGGCACCCCACCAAAACTCTGAAGTTCAATTCTTCGATGTAATTCCTACACATCCCATAATCCCTCATGATGACACTTGGAGTTTGGCTTGTGTGTCACATGGCGGCCTCATCAATCCCATCAATGCCTTGGTTGCCATGAGGTATCATACAGGCCTTGGTTTCCCTGAGGTATCCTACAGGCTTTATTAGAGTCATCATAGTTCACAATGGCTTGTCTTGTCTTTGTGATTTGATGGACAGGGAACTATAGACTTTTTTGTTGGTGAAGTTATAGAAAGAAATCATGGGTCTAATTTTGGTGCCCTATCACACACAACCCTTTCCTCTTATCATTCATGAGTGCTTCAAATCATGCATGCAATATTTTTTTTGAGGTTGGGCTACCAATTCATCTTATGGAATGACATACACAATTGTTTATTGCTAGATAAAGGAGTCCTAGGTATTTACTGCCCAAATTGTAGAGCTACATGAGAGTATTTATCATCTTCAAGTCAAAGTGGATCAGTTGGTAGTCCAATTAGCTACCACAATGGTCATTCTGATCAAACATTGCCTTCATCTCTAATGCACAAAGGTTGAAATGGGTTGTCTCTTATCTCCATTAGATGATCTTCAATGCATTTGTAGGGGCAAACTTAGCCTTCTTTAGACATAAATCATTTTACACCCCTCGCAACTTCAGTTAGCCTAGTCAAGCCTCATGGATCCTTCCTCCCAGACCTAAACTTAGATGTTAACCAATCAGACTTCGTTATTGTTGTTGGATACCCAAGGCCCCACCTTAGGTTAATTATATATGTAAATCAATTTTTTTTAAATCCTAAGGACGTTTTTCCAAGTGTATACTTTCACTCTCCCCTTATTTGATGTAGCCTAGTTTCAACATAGTATGGAAGTTATGGCTCTCAACTAAGATGTTATTTTGTTTGAATCTGCTATATCAACACTTTGCTAGACTACTTTTCAACTTTGTTGTGCCTCCAAGGATGGATTTCACTTAATAAAACATCTCAATTATAATTATATATAAAATAATGACCCCGTGACCTCTCATTATCAAGGTGCTTTAACGATGGGAACTCGACCAATTGAGTTAACCCTTGGGGCTTATATATATATATATAGAGAGAGAGAGAGAGAGAGAGAATATATATATATATATATAGAGAGAGAGAGAGAGAGAGAGAGAGAGGTCAATTCTCCTCAACGCTCATGGGGTTAGGCTCTGCTAATGAGTCGGTGGGAAGTGATCCCTTCGGGTGGATTTGTACAGCTAGTTTCAATGGATGTAGTGACCACCAATATCTGATGTTCGCAAACCAACATGATATATGTCTCCGTGTGTGTGCGCAGATGTACATTAATTTTATATTAGTTAAATGTTAAAAGAAATTTAGAAAAGAAAAGAAGATATTATTATTATTAGATATGTATTGTGTCGCTATGAGTGTTTTTGCAGCACTCAACGAGTCTCTTGTGGTTTGATGGCCACGAGCTTAAGTGGCCCTATTTCCTTTCCCCCTTCATCACTGCCTACTGTGACCACCTTCAATTCTATGATCTCTAATGGGCCAAAATTCCAAAAGGCGAAGCCCTCATGCTTTGTCAAAAGCTTGATGATATTCCAAAGGTAGAGATCAATGTTTGTCAATCTAGAACCAGGGCACTTTAACTTACAAAACAAGGTTTGGTGGATTGGTTCATAGGGATATGGCCTTCCTCACTCTCCTTGAAGTAGTGGTTAAATAAAACTTGTGAGCCATTAATAAATGGTCAAGTTTGTTCTTCTTTATGCGAGAGAGGGTATTATACCTTCTTCTTTGAGAATAAGGAAGATCATGATTTAATCTTCAAAAGAAGCCCTTATTTCATGGGTTCCCAGGGTCTTTATTTAGATTGATGGATCCTAAATTTTAATTAGGAATGTGATGTTCCTTAAGGAGTTAAGGTCTTGCTTAAACTCCCCTTCCTTTCTTTGCATTGTTAGAATGATGCCACTTTTAAAAGTACATGGAAATGCCCTAGGAAAGTATATTGATTATGTCAAACTACAAGAGGGTTTGTTTTCTTATGCCCGGATCTATGTGGAAGTATATTTGGAAAAAGGGCTTCCAGCCGCAATAAATCTCCACTTGAATAACTGGTCCCATATCCAAAAGGTGGATTATGACCACCTTCCTTTTAAGTGCAAGGTATGTCATGAGTATGGACACGTTGCTAGAAGCTACAAAAAGAAGATCGAGGAGCAACAAAATAAGATGGAAGATTAGGATCAATGGAAATAGCCCAAAAGATGAAGAGGACCATCCAAACAAACAACAACAAACCATAGAAAATTGATCCAATAGGGAACAAAGACAAAGACCCAACCTCTCCAGCCTAGGAAAAATCAACTCCAGGACGGTTTACTAACAATGAGGGTGCAACGAAGGATAATAACAATAGTTTTGAATCACTCAACCTGGTTGAAGAGGAAAGTGATATTCCTTCAAGCAACATCCCTCCCTATCTTGGGAAGGACTCTAAAGCCTCTCTTGTTCTTCCCAATAATGGAATTCCATTCCTTGAGGAAGCCCCTATCCATGTGACAAGTAAGATCAACTTTCCTCGGATGAGGGTTTGTTCCACTCTCCTAAGGCAACTCAAATTGATCCCTCCCTTACCAATGCAACTGATGAAAAACCAAAGACAAAGAAAGATAAGGAACAAGATCACTTTCTTCATACGGTGGGAAGAAAAAAAATAGAGAGGTTCGAATCGAAAAAATTGAAAAGGACAAAGAATTGGGAAGACAAGGTATTGTAGATAGACACATCACAGGGAGACGTAATAAAATGAAAGGAGGCAATTCATGCCCCAAACAAGGGGATGCAAAATCTAATAGAAAATAATGAAACTAATTTCCTAGAATTGCAGGGGGTTAAGGTCAAATAAAAGAATGTCGGAGATTAAATCATTAGATCAGAAAGGAAAAATTCATAAAGACTAAATTGAAATCTTTAGTCAATAGTTTGGTCTTAAATATGAAAGATTCAATTAGTTCGAGTAGCTCTAATGTTAAGTGTCTAAACCTGATTAATCCATTAGATCTTGAGAAATATGTTGTATTCAAGGATTATATTTTAAAGTAGGTTATATGTACTACAAATTTTGTTTAATTTTGGGGCTCTATTGGAAGGTATTCACCTCCAAAGGCTCATATATGTTTACTATCAGTTGTATTCTTCTTAAGAATATCATTTTAGTTTAGGATTTTGTAGATGATACTGGAGATGGAAGAAAATCATAATGTGCCTCAATCTACAATTGTGATTCAGGCACATATTTTGGAATTAATACAAATATTCTTATTATTGTAATAATAATAAGAAGAAGAAGAATAAAAGAAAATAAAGAAGAACAAGATATGCATTGTGTGAATTTGTCAAAAACATTCAATAAATTTTATGAATTTATAGCTAGTGCAATCATACAAATTAAATGGCTAGTAAATGCCATGATCAACTACTGTGTTTTTTACTGCGAAATTACCTCTTTTTGCCTCAAAAATATCATTAAAACCTTCCACATATACCATGGGAAGTTTAAGGTTTGAAATACATGTTTACTAGTTTTCTGA
>APFE030855659.1:18533-23533 GCA_000404065.3 Pinus taeda | reverse complement strand
ATAAATAAAAATGGTTGTTTCTTGGCAAAGCTAAAATGGAGATAACACACCCGGTCATAAATTAAAATGTTTGCTTATTGGAAAAGCTGAAATGGAGAACACATACTTGATCGTAAATTAAGATGGTTGTTTCATGGAAAAGTTGAAATAGATAACACATACTCACCATAGATTTAAATGGTTGTTTCTTGGAAATTTTGAAAGGGAGAACATATACTCTGCCATAAATTGTTAGGTTCCTATAATATTAGTGATTCCCCCATTACTATTGTCATTATATCCCTTATTGTTATTATTGTGCCCCTATTGTCCCCATATTGTTATTAGTGTGCCCCATAGAAACCCACTATTGTTATTGTTGTGCCCTTATGTTTTTTTTTTTCTAAATAATTCTAAATTCTATTACTGAAACATAGTGATACATTGAGGCTTTGGCCTTTGCATGTTCGTGCCATGGTTTAAGGCATATAACAGCAAAATGGATTGTGACTGCCCAAGATGGGAAACTAGTCTAGTTCAAAAATGAAATTGCAAAAATGAACTCGCTGCCTGCACAGGGGAAACCAGCAATCAATCATAGTAGCTAGCATGATTTTCAAAAATGCACAAAAAAAACCCATTGATGTAATTCTAGAAACTTGAGACTCGACGACGCGTGGCAAGCCATGTGGCATGATGTGCTGGCAAGTCAGGTGTTATGCGGCGGCGATGGGTGTTCCTCAATGATGAAACATTTGTATGGATCAATGTCGTCCTCTTCCTACTGCATCGCACCCGTGTCGTCTTTTGCCTGAGGGTCAGGGTTCTTCTCCTCCATAGTGTTCTTGTCCTGAGGTTTATCCTTCTTCTCCCTTGTGCAGTGTGGTTTTCCATCGTCCCTGGCTGTCTCCTTGCAGATTGGGTTGCCTTCTTTGTTGTGCCCTTATGTTATTACTGTTAGGTCGGCTTGATTATATTGTGACCCTTTAGGCTCCTATATATAGAAGGGAGGTTTAGTCATTTGTATCATCCAAGAATTGTTCATTTGTATAATGTAAAGGAGCTTTCCTCCTCGAAGAGGCTGAATTCTAAGGTGTTGATCTATCTTTTCTATCTTTTTGTGAGTTGGTTTCCTAACATTTGGTATCAGAGCTTTGGATTCTAGGGTTTCACTGCTCCAAATAGGTCATCATGGAATTTTCGCTATAAATTTTTTTTTGCGATGTTTCGGAAGCTAAAAAAAACCCATTTTATACGAAATCGTTCTGAACTTCGGGCCCGAATTTAAGAGCTTGTATCTCTATATTTTCAGAGACATGATTTGAGGAAGTTAGGGTTTTTGCATACTCCCAAATTACATTCCAAACAAGTGACCTGGGGAAAATTATCATAACTTTTGTTCTGAGCATTAGATTGAAATTTCGTCAGAAGTTTCAGAAAGAGGACGGCCAGTAGTTTTCTGTATATCAGTTTTAGGTGCTAAGGTTGAAACAGTGATACGTGGCACTTCGTACAAGTTGACTCTACTAAACTAGTCTATAATCAGGTCACCATGAGAGATTTGGCATAACTCTTCCTTGGAGAATCCAATCTTGATCAAAATTGTGGGGTTAGAAAGAGGACTCAAAGGGCTACTGCAAGACACGATTTCAGATATTCTAGATCCACAGTTACAGAGATAAAATAGATTCAACAACGAGCTCTTACAAAAGTGAAAAAAAGGTGTGTAGTTTTTTTTAATTTTGCATAAGATTGGTTTGAAAAATTAGTTTGAAGGAATTCTCGTAAAAAAATTATCACTTGGACAATATTTACAGAAGAAATGATAGCACATTATGAGGATACAAAAAAGCAACACCTTTTTTAGCCAATTGATAAATCTCAAACAAAAGGGTTCAATGATGGAGCACATTGAGGACTTCCAAAAATTGAACATAAGGGTAAAATATATTCCAGAGGAGCATAGGATTGATGTGTTCATAGGGACTTTAAAGGATACTATCCAACATGAGATTCGCCTTTGGAAACTTGATTCAATGGAGAAGGCATTCAGGTTAGCAAGAAAAATGGAAAACAAAATTATGGCAACCAGGAAGGCTACCACTCACAACTATAAAGATGGAAGTGTTGTTGCCCCTAGCCTTCCACAACCTACAAGGTTGACACCACAACAATTGGAAGAAAAAAAAAGGGCTTTGTTACAGTTGTGATAGAAAATACACTAAAGGTCATAAGTGTGTTGAGAAGAAATCATTCTACATAGATTGTGAAGAGGAGGAAGAAAATGAACAAGAAATGTCAAAAGAAGAGGATACACTCTAGGAACCAACCCTAGATAAAGAAGAAATGAATCTGACCATATCTTGTAATGCATTGGCTAGAATTACCACTCCTCAAACTATTAAGATAGAAAGACATATCAAGAAGAAAAAGGTAATAGTATTGATTGATTCTGGAAGTACCCATAATTTTATTCATTGTAAGATAGCCAATGAATTGAATTGCTTCCTATATCCAGAACCAGAGTGTCAAGTGATGGTTGCAAGTAGAGGAACAATAAATTGCTCTAGAAAGTGCCATAATATCAAGCTATCCATGGGAGAATATGTATTGAATGGCTCAATGTTTTCCATTCCAATGGGTGGTGTTGATGCTATACTGGGAGTCCAATGGCTACAATCCTTGGGTACAATAGCTTTTAATTTTCAAGAACTTTTCATGAAATTTTATGCGGAAGGAAAGGAAGTTGAATTAAGGGGTATTACAGGGAAACTGGGAAAGATAATTAGCTCTAACGTTATGACAAAGTTTCTAAAGAAGGAACAACGAGGCGTAATTGCACAATTATGTTCGCTAGAGGTTCCCACATCAAAATCATCTATCTATCTAGATCTCCAAAAAGCCTTGGACAATCATTCCAAGATATTTGAGACTCCCAAAGGCCTCCCACCTATTCGTGATCATGATCATGCTATTCATTTGATTCCAGGAAGTGTTCCTCCAAACATCAGGCCGTATAGATATCCTTGTGCCTGAAAGAGTGAAATTTAATGTATGGTTGCAGATATGCTAGAGGCTGGTATAATTCAATCTAGTCAAAGTTCTTTCTCTGCTCTAGTAGTATTAGTGCACAAGAAGGATGGATCATGGCACATGTGTCTAGATTATAGGGAGCTCAACAAGCTCACTATTAAAGATAAATTTCCCATTCCTGTCATTGATGAATTATTGGATGAATTGCATGGATCAATTTACTTCACCAAATTGGATCTTCGTTCATGATATTGTCAAATCAGAATGAAGACTGAAGACATTCTAAAAATAGCATTTAGAACTCATGAGGGTCATTATGAATTTTTGGTCATGCCTTTTGGCCTTACCAATGCACCTTCTACCTTTCAAGGTTTGATGAATTCCATTTTCAAACCCTTCTTTAGAAAATTTGTGTTAGTATTTTTTGATGATATACTAATCTACATCAAGTCTTGGAAGGATCATGTTGAACATGTTGACATGGTGCTCAAACTATTGAAGGAGAAACAATTATATGCAAAAACTCCAAATGTTTCTTTGGAGTATAAGAGGTGGAATATCTGGGTCATATTGTATCTCATGAAGGTGTTAAGGTAGACCTTGGCAAAATTAAAGCCATTAAGGAATGGAAAATCCTCACATCCATAAAGCATCTGCAAGGATTTCTCGGGTTGACAGGGTATTATCACAAGTTTGTTAAGAATTATGGGAGAACAACAACACCTCTAACAACATTATTGAAGAAAGATGCATTTTCATGGACTCCAAAAGCAACAAAGGCCTTCAAACATCTTAAAGAGGCAATGTGTTGATGCTTCAGGAAATGGAATTGGTGTTGTTTTAATGTAAGATGAAAGACTCATTGCTTTCGAAAGTCATCCAATCAAAGGAAAGTATTTACACAAAGCTATTTATGAGAAGGAAATGTTGGCAATACTACATGCACTTAAGAAAGTGTGACCCTACCTAATGGGAAGACACTTCAAGGTAAAAACGGATCATGATAGTCTTAAATAATTTTTAGAACAAATATTATCCTCTTAAGAGCAACAAAAATGGGTCACAAAGATGTTGGGTTATGACTTTGAAATCATCTAGAAAAAAGGGAAGCAAAATGTTGTGGCAGATGCAATCTCAAGAAAGGATGAGGATGTGGAAGCATTATTGTGCGCCATTTCTATTATCCAACCAAATCGGATAAACGAAGCAAGGCATGAATGGAAGAATGACAAAGAAGTGTGGGCACTCATTCAAAAGTTGCAACAAGATCCCTGTACATCTGATACATTTAGCTGGAAAAATGATTTATTATGGTACAAAGATCACTTATACCTATGTAAGAATTCCCAACTCAAACAAAAGATTCTTATGGAATTTCACACTTCTCCCTTAGGAGGGCACATAGGATTTTTAAAAACTTACCACAGGGTTAAGAAGGAATTTTTTTGGGATGGCCTTGCCTTAAATCATATATTCAAAAGTTTGTGGCGGAATGTTTGGTTTGCCAACAAAATAAAGTTGAAACAATTAAGACCCCAAGTCTATTACAACCTTTATCCATTCCAAGCCAACGTTGGGAGGAGGTTTCAATGGATTTTTCACAGGTTTACCCGAGTCCAAAGGAAAGAGTGTCATTATGATGGTAGTTGATAGAATTACCAAGTATGCACACTTTTGTGCATTATCTCATCCATTTAAAGATAGTACATTTTCTACTGAATTTATGGAAATAATTCAAAAGCTACATGGAAACCCAAATAGTATTTAAGCGACAGAGATCCCATTTTCACTGAAAATTTTTTGTTGGGTGTGGAGCCTGATTATCTTCTATATTCAAAAGTACCACCACATTGGACCCCAAAATATTCGCTACAGGGGGGGTCCAGGGCCCCCCCCTGGCGGGGGGTTTTGGGGGCAGCGCCCCCGAAGCTAAAAACGGCTGTAAAATTGCCTTGTAAAAGTATAGTAATTTCTAGTCAATCTGGGCC
>APFE030855659.1:0-18513 GCA_000404065.3 Pinus taeda | reverse complement strand
GGACGTAGCCCAAACTAGGTGAACCATGTATATCTGTGTCTCTCTTGTTTTGTGTGTTTTCTGTGTTTATATTTCTGCAATATTTTATGTGTTCCATTGCTCCGTAATATATATAATATTCTAACATTTTTGGACATAGTTATTTTCTTGTCTCGATACTCAGTTAGCTCATAGTTCATCTTATCATCCTCAATCTGATCGGCAAACTAAGATAGTAAACAAATGTTTGGAAGGATATCTTTGTTGCTTTGTATCTGATAAAGAGACACAATGTGTCAAATGGTTGCCTCTGGCTCAATGGTGGTATAACAATTCCTTCCATACTGCAGGAAAAATGACCCCATTTATAGCACTTTATGGATATCATCCACCATCCATCACATCATATTTAAGAGAAAATTCTAAGGTTCAAGCAGTTGAACATCACATCGAGCATCAACAACAAGTTCTCCAACTCTTAAAGGATAACCTCACATTGGCATAGAATAGAATGAAACAACAAGCAGATCAACATCGCAACGAAAGAAGTTTTGATGTAGGTGACTGGGTATTCCTATAGCTACAACCATATAAACAAATGTCCCTCAAGCAAGCTAAGAAGAATAATAAATTATCACCAAAGTATTATGGTCTATACAAGGTGTTGCAAAATATTGGTACTATGGCATACAAATTGGAGCTTCCTATAGCTTCCCGAGTGCACCCAGTTTTCCATGTTTCATGTTTAAATAAGGTTATAGGTGACAAGCTCCCAGTTCAAACAATATTGCCAGAACTTGACGAGGAAGGAAAAATCATATTGGAACCGGAAGCAGTCACAGAAACAAGAACTCGACAGCTATGAAATCGATGAATTTTAGAGTATCTCATCAAGTGGAAGAACTTATCCGCTGAAGATTCCACATGGGAGGATGACAATTTTATACAGAAGCATCCATAACTACTCAAGCATTGAGGACAACACTTTTCGGAAGGAGAGGGGCATGTTAGGTCCCTATAATACTAGTGATCCCCCCATTATTATTGTCATTGTATCCCTTATTGTTATTATTGTGCCCCTATTGTCCCCATATTGTTATTAGTGCCCCATAGAAACCCACTATTGTTTGTGCCCTTATGTTATTACTGTTAGGTCGGCTTGATTATATTGTGACCCCTTAGACTCCTATATATAGAAGGGAGGCTTAGTTATTTGTATCATCCAAGAATTGTTCATTTGGGTAATGTAAAGGAGGTTTCCCCCTCGAAGAGGTTGAATTCTAAGGCGTTGATCTATCTTTTCTATCTTTTTGTGAGTTGGTTTCCTAACATAAATTAAAGTTATTGTTTCTTGGAAAAGTTGAAATGATTGCATAACAACTAAACCAAGTTGGGATCATGTGAATAAACTTGCATGAAAATTAAACTAAGGTGGAATCATGCGAATAAACTTCCATGCAAGTCAAGGGCAAACAATATCTAAATAATGGAAGTAGGATTAAAAGGAGTGCTCCTCACCATGCATGTAGTTGTTTCTTATATCACATTGGTCACTATAGGAAACACACAACGTAGCAAGAACAAATAGGATAAAAAAAAACTAAAAATATGCAATCTAGGTGACAGTGTGTTAGACTCATTTTCCTCATCCAAGATAGGTAAGGAATCGTGAGCCACACCAGACAAACACTAACAAAACTACGTGTTAGAGAGAAGGACCACTAGACCAAGTAACTCTTTGATCCATAAACCCATCATTAATATGGTGGAAATAGGTGTATGCCCAAAGCAATATCACTTCTCTCTAGTTGAACAGCCTTTACCAAAGTTCATCAATCAAACATAGAATGATAACTACTTATCTCACCTTCCCTTCAATAACTTCTCATGTGCACTTTCTGTTGAGAAATGTTATTAGTATCAATATTCATAATTGTTGTCTAGCTCATGACATGATGTAATTCTTATGTATTTTTCAAAAGAAAGAAAAAGAAAGTTATTGTAAATATCAAAAGAAAATTATTTTATAAGCATTCAATTGATTTTGTTTCTAGGTCTGAGCACCCAATATGTGCTTCTAGGGTTTGTGTCATGAGTCATTATCCTTGTCATCTTGTATTAGACCCTTCTTAGGTTTACTGTATCAAAGAAGAAATTTGTTTTTATATAATAAAAAATGTAAAATAAGTCTCCTCCACCAAGTCGGCCCTATCTCCAACAAGTCGACCTCATTGAAGGTACTTGAACTCACATAAACCACTATAAATACGCATTGCATTGTGGCATAAATCAAGGAAGTTCAATCTGCAATTGAAAGAAAGTGAAAAGCTTAAAAGCAGGAGTGTAGCAGACTTGAAGAAGCAAGAAAACCCTAGCAAAGAAAGGAGGAACCCTAACAAAGGAAGGAAGATTGTATTTCTGTTTTTATGGTTCACATGTGTGAGATTATGAGTTGCAAGAGGGGATGAAAATTGTAGGTCTACAGTAGAGGATGAAAATTTGATGCAGGAAGCTTAAATCTGTTATTGAAGTAGGATCAAAGAAGTTTGACTCTTGTTGACTAGAAGTTGATTGTTGCTATCTCAAAAGAACTTTGTTTGGAGGTTGACTTGATGGATTGCAGAAGGTCTTATTGTTGGTCAAAGATCTTGGTTGTCTCATTTGATTTAGTTCTAAAGGAAGAGAAGCGAATTTTTGGGTTTTCCCCTTGAAGAGGGGTTTTGCCCTAGTTGAGAGCCTACATCCCATCTCCTTATTGTTTTTATCTTCATGCATTTATGTTTTTGTATTTGTTTGATTATAAGAAGATAAAAGAAGTTAATAAGAATACAAAGAAATCACAAGTATTTATAAAAATAAGAAGGTATTTCTACCTTTCTAATTTTCTAACACTTTCCTTAGCTTGTTGCGTTAGAGGTTGTAGCTAGACTAAAAGAAAAATGTGTTCTATTGATCGAAATGCATAACCGATGATGTGATGATCGGTGGAAGCACTCAAATAACCGATGATGTGATGATTGGTGAAAGCACTCAAATATGTGAATTTCGTTGTTTCCTGCTTGGTCGACCTAACACCTCTGTTATAATGTTATCTTTTTAGGAATCTACTATATATTATTTTTTCAGAAGATATGCTCAACATACATACACACACACATATACACATTATTTATTTATTTGTATAGACACACACATTTTAACTAATAAGAAGCTTAATAAGTACCTAGAACATTAGTTTTTCTTTCTAATTATATCACCCTAACATACTAAGATATTAATAGTCACCACAATGCTCTTGCTAGCTTTTACTGATAGTTATATCGGAAATCAATTAGTAAAAGGCTGCTACAATGCATGTCCAATAATAAGAATTGTAATAAAAACTACTAGTATTATGAATCCTTAAACCAAGAGGTCAAATGAAGGACATGGTTACCAATAAAAGAATTACACCTACCAATTTCAATGTCGCCATCTACTTATAAATTATGTCCATTTACAGAGCTTTAATTGCACAAAAATTTGAACAAGATAATGAAGGAAAATTCTCACACATTTATTTATGTGAGTGCACACATTACATCTAATATAGAGAATACAATCCATTTCACTGGTAGAAACCCATTTAACCTCTAATTACACCCATAAGCATGGTCTATTTCAGATTAGGTCTTCATAAATTTTATTTTTTTTAATAAATGGATGGTGAGGATGAGATATTGAGGGAATAGTCATTGTCGTATACAAGATTGGATGGTTGAGATTTATCTCTCACCGTCATCTTGCATGTTTTCCCTCCTCTTTTTTTCATTATATAATTATTTTTTACTTTCTTACAAGTGGCAAGGGTTTTATGAAATGTGGATTATGCATTTCACTCCAAAACATTATCAACCGTTTCAATTTCCCATTCATCCCTTTGAGCAATCCATATTCCTCAACAACTTTGCATTGCTCAACCCGAATTTCACAACATAAAATTTAAGAAACAAAGAATGGCTTTGGAGAGCCTAATTGCAGCAAAATTTGTCTCAATCATTATTGTAATGAAGATATTTTCTACCCTTGGAAGCAAGTCTAGAGATTTCTCATTACTTGATTGAGGGTAAGGTGAGGTATCTACCATGTCTAGATTGAAGGTTGGATCGTAGGTTGAGGGATCTCCATTTCCCGGTTGAAAGTCTAGTTGATAGATCTAAATCATGATGTCATGATGTTTTTATTCTCTCTTGTGGTGTGAGGTAATGTATTAGATTTACATGCCCACGGGGCTTTAGATTGATGGTGAATGGGTGCGCTGTTAAGGCACTCCTTGCGATAGGTCACCAGTTCAAATCCCTCGTGGGTACTTAGGTTAGTCTAAAAAAAAAAAAAATGTATTAGATTTATATAAATCATTTCCATCCATTTTGACATATGATAAAACACATGTTGTGATTGTTCAATAATGGAGCAAGAACATATCCATTTAATGTATTTTGTGTTTGAATAACATATGGTGTAACTTGCAGAGATTTTAATTTCTAGAGTGACAAGCAAAATGGATTGCAAGCAGAGCTCTAACTCTTGCATATGTAGAGGTCAAGTTTATGGTGGATATTGAAATACATAATCCACTGTGTGAGGCAAAACAAATGATTAAGAAGCTTCTATGAACTGAGAGAAAATTAAAACACTTCTCTTTATGCTCACTTTTCAGGTGTCATCCAAGTCAAACACTAAGAATGGTCGAACTTTGTTGTGTAAGAACAACTTCTGTTAGAGTTGAACTGGACATTTTGTCTTTAAAAGGCATTAACTTATTCTCTTAATCATGGTATGGGTGATGATTCATATTTTAACATGTTGGTTTGAATTTTTACAACACAATACATGACCCAAGTAGTTTATTTATGCAATGAGACCTCACTCCTTCTAGATTCCATAATTATGGCCTTATGACTCCCTCGTATACACCTTCATGTCACTGATTCATCGATATTGGATTTGAACAATCACCATAAAAATACTTGAATTGTTGACCATATCTCTGTTGAGCTTCATATTCTTGTTTATTTCAGAAAATGACCAATAGATGTAGAAACAATTAGTTTATGGCTTATAATGGTAGTTGGGAACTATTTAGCATATTGATTTCCATCTCATTCATGGAGGAAATTATGACCAGTTTGGTAGATGAATTTCACTACAAATACCTTTAATATTTTCGATACAGACCACAAATACAATCACCATTTAGTCATGCTTAATAAGCATGAACTTAAATTTGAACCTGGTGGTCTAATAAAACATTCTTTTGCTCTCATCTCTCAAACTTTTTAAATACTAATTTAAGGGAGCTTGCTCATAAACTTAAATATGAATGCACTTGTCAAATAATGTTTTAAGGTATCCAGTGAGATCTAGTGAAAAAGAGAGTTTAACATTTAGTTAACAGATGCAATGGAATACATGCCAAATTGAAGACATAATGATGCGCCCATGTGTTCCTAATGTAGTTGTGCATGTTTTGATATATGTTTATCAACATATATCAACCACATTTACTAATGTGGTTGTGCTATTTAGATTATGCCTTGTGATATATCATTATATTGGGCTTCTTTTGTTTGTCATTAAAATTGTTTAAGGGACTAGCCTAAAGGTGTTTGTCTTAGTGTATCATGTGCTTGATCCAAGGGATGGGAAAATGCCTTTCAAGGCACAATTAATTTGATAAAGGGGGCATAGTATGGCCCAATTGCAAGCCATAAATGTAATCTTGTGCAATTTAATTTCATTTATTTTTTTCACTACCATATGTAACAACTTGGAATTCAAAACATACAACTAATTACATAAATTTATGCTATTAATAATCAACATAAATTAGCCCCTGATCGAGGTGTGATGGGAGGAGAGACCCATGTGAGGATCGAAGTAATGATTGAACAGTTGTGGGGCAGAGCAAGTGAGCGACCCACCCAACGCCTCCACACACTCAAAGCATTAAAGGACTCGACGACTCATAACCAAGTGGTAGATCAAACCTCGGGTGTGGTAACATTGGTTTTGCAAGTGGTAAGTTTGGTTTTTTGCATGCAAACGTTATTGTGGTTTCACCTCTGGAGTTGTTGTGTGGTGGTAAATTTTTCTCACAAGATTGGAGACCTACGACACAGGCTAAGCACCCAAGGTGACGTCAACAGTGTGATGGAAAGGCAGGGCTACTAGTATGTATCTCAGGCCTTCTTAGTTCATGAAATGGTGGTCTTGTTGCAAGGAATGAAGCCGTAGTGGCAAGGTTTGGTGATGTTATTGCATGGGTTAATTGGGATTGGGTTAAGTCTATCACTATTAGCGTCTGGTATGTTGATTTTAGTCTTTTATGGAAATCTATTGGCTCAGATGAGCATGTATGGGGAGTCGGGTTTTGTAACTAGTACTCTGTCTGTAAATTTTGTTAATGAATCATTTAAATCTAGGCGTCTGAGGCCTGGATGGGCCTAGGGTCAATTAGAGAGTTTGACATTTTCTGGAAATCTTATGGCCCAGAGGGGCATGTATGGGGAGTCGGGGTCAGCAATTAGTGTATGATCTGTTAATTATATAAATGATTTGTTTAATTCTTGGTGTTTGAGGCTTGGATGGGCCTAGGGGTCAGTTAGAGAGTTTGGGCGACGTAAAGTATCTGATCCATTTCAATGATGTGGTGAAAGTCGGGTCTTCTCCTAGCCCAAAGGAAAAGACTGAGGGTGTTGGGGTTCTCTGTTTTTTCATTCCTTAGAACAAGAAACGTGGAACCAAAATTGTCACCCATAGGAAAGAGATGGACAGTAAAGTCTACATTTGGTTGAAAGATTTTAATCAACCATTTGTGTGGACCACCCATTTATTTCTACCTAAACTACAAACTCCTTTGGATCTTGCACTATTGGTTCTCGTTACGGTGAGGGCACAAGAGAGACTGCAGTCGTTGTGAGACCCAGTCTACGACCGCATGGTGAAGGCAAAGGCTGGCGTGGGGAAGCGTGGGAGCTTACGCGACAACAATCAAAATAGTAGGAAAAGGAAAGCATCGTTGCTTCATCCAGTAAGCCCCATCATAGAAGAGGCAGGAAAACAGGAGAGAATAACATGCAAAATCTCTTGCATGCTTACAGTGTTAGCTTCTCGACCCAAGTGAAGTCTAAAATTTTAAAATGGGAGGCGGAATTTAATGCCAAGGTGGCAGCAGAACCGATTCCAACAAAGGACTGGGCACCTTTGGTAATGGACCTTGGACACACCCGTGGAAGGCTGACTCTATTCAAACAATCAGTCCAACTATATTGGGTAATGAAGAGCTTACTAGTGAGAGCCATGTTGGAAACCCAGAACTTGGAAGGCCCCCAACAAACCCAGCAAGTTGAGCTGAGTCTCAAGGACATTCAACTGGAAATACAATCAGTACAGGTCCAGTTGTAGCATCATAATGTCTACCTTGGCCGCATGGAAAAAAAATGATAAAGTCTTGCAACAAATGAAATTTCAGGATCGAGTGCAAAGGATCCTACCTCAATAGCATCGTCTGATGATTGACTATTGGGAAGTCATGATATTTCTGAAAGTTTCTGATATTTTTTTTTATGATCTAGTCAGATAGCATCTACATTGTGAGTAGTAAATATAGATGGGTGATAGATATGGTAGCTTATAAATCTTGGATGGACATACTCAAACTGTTTATGTTTTGGATGGCTTATGATGTTGATCGGTGGCCAACAGACATGGTTTCTTCGGGCAAGTTGAGGCCACTGGACATATAATTTGTAACCTGCTTTACATATGATTAATAGAAAGGCACCACCAAGCTTACAAAAAAAGAATCAACATAAATTATTCAACTAATTAGCATATAATTTACAAAACATGATAAGAGAATACTTACTTGTCAAGAAACAATATATCTTACTAGTGATTTCAGAGTCGTGGTGCTATTTGAATCTCATTGACCACAACAAAGTTTTTGGGATGAATCTCCACCCAACCACGTGCCGAATTGCACGGAACCTTTCTACAGTTGGCTAGTGAATTCTTTGTCTCGTAGCATTCTCCTCTGGAAAAAATGAATGCCTCTCCTCTCCCTTTCCTCCATTAAAAGGAAAGGGGATTGGGAAGGGGATCCTCTTGCACACAATCCACATGTGCATGCCAACTTCTATTTTTCTCTTTAGGTTTTCCTTAACATTTTTCTTAATTTAACTCTTGCTTATTTTATTTCATTTTTTTTTTTCACTTTTTGTGAACTTGACTTATTCTTACTATTTTTATAATTTATTTCTATATATTATTGGAACTTTAGTTATATGTATATTTATTTATTTACCTTAAATTTTTTCTTTTTATTTATTATTTTTATATTTATATTTTAATATTCCTGTTTTTTTTATTTGTTATATTCTTATTCTTATTATTGTTTATTGATTTATTAACATGAGGAATTACACCACATAGCTCGACCAAGGTAGAGAAGTGGCTCTACTTGGACTTAGGTTTTGTATCACCAGTAAGTTTCCTTTGAATTAAGTTTTCTACACATAGGATTGGTGGGAACTCTAATGATTGTTTATACAACATAGAGATCCTTGTAAATCAAGTAGACCCTAGATAGATCAATTAAATAATTAATGAATGTCAAACATCACTTTATTAGTGAACAAGTATTCATGATGTCATTTTTGGTGTTGTTGCTAGGGAGGTACTTCGAAGTATTAGGCTTCCTTCCTTAGGTCAAATAAGAATGACATTGGGAGTAGAAGCAATCAAAGGGATTTTTTTCAGTTAATCCCTTTTATTAACCTAAATCCTAAATGTTCTACACTTAGAGCATGTTAGCTGCATTAGAACACCATAGGTAGAAAAAACAATGTCCATTAAGACCCCAACACATGGTGTAGTAGGAGCCACACATACTAACATTTTGACCAAAAAAAGGGCATCCTTTAAAGGTCACTCTTGTTCAAAATAGTACAATAGGACAAATTCCGAAAGGATAGACAACAAGGAGGGAAGGAACTATCTTGGATGACAAACTAGAAATTTCTTTAGGTTCCATTAAAATTCAAGACCTCAAAACTCCAAGAGAGGAAAAGATGGGAGACAAGGAAGAAAATGGACCTAGGGGATAGGGACATGTTACCTTTCAATTTCCCATCCAAGACCTTGATGTAATAGTCCAAATTAAGAACATCCCTCTCTTCACCCTTCCAAATTTTCATGGCCTAGCTAAGGAGGGCCCAAACACATTTTTGTTTGAGTTTGATGTTCCTTGTCGAAGTTATGATTATTCTATGGATGATAAAAATTTGAAAATATTTCCTACAATATTGAAAGATGTAGCTCTTTGTTGGTTAATGGGACTTGGGGGAAACTCTATTCAGACTTTGAATGATATGAAGATTTTTTTTTTTTGAAAAAATGCCATGACTACTATAAAGTTTGGGATATTAAAGAAGAAAACTTCAAAATTTCCCAAGCTAATGACAAAATTTTAGAGGATTGTGTGGAAAGACTTCAATATACTTTACAAAGAAAAAAACATAATACTTTGGACCCAAAAACCTTATGTATCCTTTTTCTTAAGGGGATATAAGAAGACTACCTTAAAACATTAAACCTTATGGGTGCAGGAGATGTTTCTTTATTATCATATCAAGATATTTGTGGTATGTGCAAACGATATTCCAGAGGGAGTTCAAAATATGGTAGAAGCTCTTGGGATGTGGTCTCTAGGATTAATAAGTCAAGCAGGACAAGGGTAACTAAAGTTGAGCTAGGGAACTTGATAGAAAATTTTAAAATTGATATTCTCAACACCCTTAGCTCTCAATCAGATACCTTGCAAGCTAAAAGAAGGTGGAGAAGGCCAATTTAGCCTTAGCAATATTTTGCTCCAAATGTTGAAAAAGAACCCTCTTAGGGAATGCCCTTTAAACAATGTTAAGACATGTAACATTTGTTAGAAAAATCATTATATTTAGGAATTTCCTTCTATATAATGTCTTAAGGCCATGTTTCAAGAAACCAATGAGGAAACTAAACAAATATGTTTCATGGCTCAAAGGAAACTATGGATCCCTCGATCATCTAGACCCACATCCTCTTATCCTTCATAGTATTTCACTTCAACTTTTGATTGGTACCTTCATATGCCTTGGGCACAATGCCCCTCTTAGATACAAAATCAAGGTTGGGCCCTAGGCTAGAGAGGATCTTCCCACTATGGAAATATGGCACCACAAGCTCTACCTCAAACACATCTACAACAACTCCAAATACCTTCAAAATGATCATCTCAAACTCAACATAGACCTCAATCGTGAGTACAAAATTTACCTAATTCGAATAATAAACTTAGTTAAACCCACCTACAATGTTTAGATGCCCTTCTTCCCTACTTATAACCTTTCATCGATGGAATGTAAAGATATCCATTTATGTTTTGAGAAAGTACTCCAAAATCAAACTTCTCCTATTATTTAGGAACAAGATGATGTGGATGCGTCTTTAGAACTGAGATTGCTTTCTTATAAAACTTAAGATATTGCAACAAAGCAATCTCTTGAGAAAGAACTGGAATATATTCCTTATCTAGAAAGGTTATGTCTTGAAAAACCCCCTATATAGTCTAAGTTTGACTTTTCGGGAGAGATAAGGAATATATGTGTGAAGATTCCACTATTTCAAGCCATTAAGGACATCCTTATATATACCAAAGCAATTCAAAAACTTTGTCTGAAAAAGCCAGGGAGGAAAAAGAAGGATCCCAAGACATTTCATGTCATTGAGAAATTATTAGACTTAATGTCAATAAACGTGTTTACAACAAAATATGGGGGTCCTTGAAACCCCATTATTATTGTTAACATCAATAATCTCCCCATAGCCAATGCCTTGATAGATTTAGGGGAAAACATAAATGGTTTGACTAAAGAAACCATAGAGAAGCTTGGAATACCTGATCTTCAACCAAACCAGCACACAACCCTTGAACTGGCTGATCGATTTACTATCAAACCAGAAGGAATGGTTAAAGATATTGTCGCTTCTATAGACTCATGGGAATACCAATCTGACTTCATGATTCTTCAACCCAAAGTTAATCTTAGAGGCTAATTTTTAATTCTGTGAAGACCATGGCTAGCCACAACAATGGGGATATGACTATTTCTCATGGAAACTCCATGAAAATGCTTACTCTTTACCCTCTTTCAAAACCTTCACCGAAATATGAAAACCATCTATGGCTTGAAGACAGTGATGAAGATTCTACCAAACCTCTCTTAACCCTCGATAAAACTTCTCCCTTTGAAGAAAATACTGAAGATTATCTTATTTGTACTCTCATAATAAACCCCCATATTGGCTAAAATTCACCATATGAAAAAGTCACAGGGAAACAATATTAGGAGACATGATCACCGACTGAATTAGTACAACAATTGGATGCAATAGGCCCACCAAATATTTTTATAGAAAACCAAACTAAGATTTTTAAAATCCATCCTAGAAAAACTCTAAATATCAATGCCCATTTAGAACCCTCACAACAAAAGCAACTTATAGAGGTGTTTAAAAGAAATAGTGGTGATTTTTCCAAGGATTATACCAATATGAAGGGAATCCATCCAAATCTATGTACTCATCACATTTACATGAGGGAATATGCCCAACCTATTAGGAAACCCCAGGGGGTGGGCGGGGGCGAGATGAATCTAGCATTAAAGGACATTGTTAAAGAAGATTTGCAAAAAATGTTGAATACAAATTTTATTTATCCTATATATGATAGTAAATGGGTTTCTCCCCTAATTATTGTCCCCAAAAAGAATGGAATATGGAAAGTCCATGTTGACTATCAGGAGTTCTATAAGGATACCTTGAAATTTTATTTCTCGTTTCCCTTTATTGATCAAGTCTTGGATACCCTCAACAAGAAGAAAGTATTTTCCTTTCTTAATGGATTCAATTGCTACAAGAGAAGACAACCTTTACGTCTCCTTGGGGAACGTATTCATACCAAGTCCTCTCATTTGGACTATGTAATGCTCCAACAACTTTTCAACAAGTTTTTCTCGAGATATTCTTCGATTTGACCAATGATTGTATCGATATATACATGGAAGACTTCTTTGTATATGGAGAAACTTTCAAAGAAGCCTTGAATAATCTTGAGAAGGTATTAACCTAATGTCAACAGACAACCTTGCTCTCAGTGATGTGAAATTTTAGATGCTCCTCACTAAGGGAATTGTGTTAGGGCACCATGTTTCTTGTGAAGGGATTAGGGTGGATTCCACTAAAATAGAAGAAATTCTTAAGCTAGTAACCCAAGCTACACAAAAAGAAGTCTGCAAATTTCTAAGCTATGTGGGACACTCTTAGAGATTTATATAAATTTTTAACTAAGATACCTTCCCCACTATTTCATCTCTTAACAAAAGTCATAACCTTCTCTTGGAATGATCAATGTCAAGTAGCCTTTGATACCCTTAAAGAAAAGTTATCCACCGCTCCTATCTTGCAAGGTCCTAACTGGTCCCTTCCCTTTCAGATCCATATTGATGCTTCAAATACTGCTATTGGGGTTGTATTAGGACAAAAAGAGGAACAAAAACCATATACCATTTATAATTTATTTCAGTAAGAATTTAACCTTTGCCAAACTAAACTATGCGGTCACTGAAAAATAATTCCTTGTCATGGTACACACCATCAATAAATTTTGTCACTACATTACTGAATACCATGTATTTGTAGACATCGATCACTTTGCCATTTGATATCTTATGAATAAAACCATTACTCATGGTAGAGTGATCAGGTGGCCTCCTCTTCTGCAAGAATTCGAAATTACTATCATTGATACCCTCGAAAAAGAAAATGTTGTTGTTTATTTCTTATCACGACTCCACAACAAAAACGAATTTGATTTTACATAAGATGCCTTTTCAGATGAACACCTGTTTGCCTTGACTAGTAATGCACCCTAGTTTGCAGATATCACTAATTATTTGGCTGGAAGGAAACTTCCACAACAAACAAAGTTACCAACTTAATGGGAATTGTACCAAGTTCTCATTTTTTTAGAGGTTGCAAAAAATCATTCGATTTTGAAAAATGTTGATGCAAAATCAACATTTTTTTAGCATATTTTTTAGAGTTTATGTACATTTTTTTAAATGTTAGTGATTTTCATGTCAATTTGAAAAGTGTTAATGCAACATCAACCCCTTTTTTTTTTACTTACTTTTGACAATATAAATTTTCTGAGATATTAAGTATGGATTTTTTTATAGATATTGTTGATTTTCATGCGGATTTTGGAAATCATTGATGCAACATCAACCTTTTTTTTTTACACTTTAAATTTTCTTATGTCTTAAAGTATGCACTTTTGTTTTAAATGTTGGTTATTCAACAATTTTTCAAGCCTTCTTCTTCTTCTTCTTCTTTGTTTTCTTTCTAAGATATTTGTTTTTCAAGTGTGTTTTTTATTTCTCTTTACAATATTTTTCTTCAATGATTTTTTTTTTTTTTAACCTTTTTTGCAAAGTTCAAAAAATAATATTAATATTATATTTTGAAGTTGTGATTTTTTTTTAGAGATTTATGTATCATTAATTAATATTTCAATAATATAAAAAGATTTGAACTAAAAAAAATTATTATTTGAAAAGTTGACAAAAAAATACACTTTTTACATATATAGATATAATTAAAAAAAATCATATTTCGGACTTTTACACTAAAAAATGACATGTTAAATAATGATGATTTTTATAGAAATTTTTTAACAGGAAATTTTTTTTTTTTTTGAAAAAATAACAAAGTTTATGAAAATTTTATGAATTTTATGTCAAAAAATGATAATATCTTGATGTTTTGATACTGCTCGATTAGTGGAGATCTGCCTCACCTCCACCTTATTTAGCTTTGAAGGAGAGTTCTTTGAGCAAACCTATGGTGTTGCCATGGGCTCCCCCCTTTCCCCTGTCGTAGCTAATCTTTTTGTGGAGGATTTTGAAGCCAGGGCCCTAATCTCGGCACGCCTCCTGCCAAAGCTTTGGAAGAGATTTGTAGATGACACTAATGTCATCTGGTCTCATGGCTAAGAGGAATTGGATCTCTTCTTTGATCATCTCAACCGTCAATCGTCAACCATTAAGTTCACTAAAGAACAAGAAGTCAATGGTTGCATCCCGTTCCTTGATATTCTTATTTCTAGGAATTGTGATGGTTCCCTCTCCCACCAAGTGTTTCAAAAGAAAACACATACAGAGCAGTATCTTCATGCCAATTCCCACCATTTCCTAGCTCAGAAGTTGGGCGTTCTCAACACCCTAGCTACTCGGGCCCTTAGGATCTATGATGAAAAAGCTTTGAGAAAGAGAAATCCCACCTCCTTAATGTTTTTGTTGAGAATGGTATAGCAAGTACCTGGGTCAGAAAGCTTTCCTCAAAGCTGCCAAGAATTCTTTAGCTAAAAGAGAACCGAAAGAGCGGGTCCCAAGTGTCCATCTTCCTTATGTTTAGGGGACCACTGATAAGATTGCCAGGATTCTTAAGAGGCACAATGTCCCCTCGACCTTTAGACCCCTCAACACCATTCGTAAATCCCTCAGGTCTGTAAAGGATCTTATCAACCCTAAGGACATGAAAGGGGTTTATATTATTCCTTGTTCCTGCGGGACCCCCTATATTGGTGAGACAGATTGCTCCATTAATCAAAGAATTAGCGAGCATGGAGCTGACCTCAAGCATAGAAGGACCAAGTCTTCCGCTTTAGCTGAGCATGCCGAAAGTACCAAGCATCATGTTTGCATAGAGGAGGCAAGTGTTATCGCTAGGGTTTCGCAGTTCCATCGCCAAAAATTTAGGGAAGTCCTTGAGATTGAGTAGAGACCGAACAATCTCAATAGAGAAGACGGGTGGAAGATAAGTAGTTGTTGGATCCCAACCATCTCTTCCTAGGCAATGGATTTTTATTTTTTTATTTTTTATTATATATATATATATATATATATATATATATATATATATATATATATATATTTTTTTTTTAATTTTTTTTTTTTAATTTTTAATTTTATTTATTTTTTATTTTTTCTCTAGTCATTTACTTATTTATTTATTTTTCCTAAGTTTTATTTTCTATATATATATATTATATATATATATATATATATATATATCTCTTTTATTTTATTTATTTATTTATTTTTATTATATATTTTTTTTCTCGTCATTTACTTATTTTTATTTTTCCTAAGTAATGTTTTTTTTTTTTTCATATATATATATATTTTTTATCTTATTTTATTTATTTATTTTTATTTTTTAAACTAACTTTTATTTTTTCTTTTAGGTATTTATTTTATTATCAATTAATTTATTTATTATTTTTCAATTTAGTACCTTTTATAAAAACGCATTCGGTGATATAAACAGTCTCGCACTCGGTGATATAAACAGTTCGATTATATAAATCCTCGCATCCATTTTGAAGCTCGCATTCGGTGATCGCATCCGGTAATATAAATGCATTCGGTGATATAAACAGTCTCGCATTCGGTGATATAAACAGTTCAGTTATATAAATCCTCACATCCGTTTTGAAGCTCGCATTCAGTGATCACATCCGGTAATATAAACGCATTCGGTGATATAAACAGTCTCGCATTCGGTGATATAAACAGTTCGGTGATATAAACAGTTTCGGTGATAGATTGGAGGGTGATCGCATCCGGTAATATAAATGCATTTGGTGATATAAACAGTCTCGCATTCGGTGATATTCGATTATATACATCCTCGCATCCGTTTTGAAGCTCGCATTCGGTGATCGCATCCGTCTCGCATTCGGTGATCGCATCCGGTGCAGTCTCGCATATATAAGCAGCGGAGTTCGGTTCAGATATCAGCAGAGTTCGGTTATATAAATCCTCGCATCCGTTTTGAAGCTCGCATACATAAATCCAAAGCTTGGAGATCTTGGCTCGCACATCAGGTTCGGATATCAGGTGCACACATTCCTTATCTTTTTCTTTTCTAATACATATTTGCTCATATAATTTCAAATATAATTTCAAGTATGAATATTTCACCACAGTTACCAAAGATTACCAAGGGCAGACCTAGCACAGTTACTCTACAAGGCCTCTATGAGTATATAAAGTCTTTAGAGAAACGTAGAGAAGAAAGGGAAGCCAAGTTACAAAAAGAGTTAGAAGCCGTGCTGGAAAATAAATTTGCATCTCTTGAAAACACGATCCAAAAACAAATAGAAAATAAAATAGAACTACTGGAGAATAAAATGGAGGCAATGGAGACTAGATTGCATGTTATAGAAAAACAAAACCAAGATACTAACCAACCATCCCAGCAAGGAGACATTGATACCTTAGAGGGTCTTAAAATGAAAGACATGATTAAAGAATTAGAAGAAAAAGTTAATAGCCGCCTCACCCTAAATAGTGTGGTAGATAAGTTAGATATTAAACCAATTAAAGACGAAATAAAAAAATTAATAGAATTAGACCACGAATGTAACAAAAGGACCTTAAACCTTATAATCTTCGGTTTAAAAGAGGAAGAAGATGAGGATACTTTAGCCTTAGTCCAGACATAATTACATAATAGATTACAAATTGAAACAGTGTGTCTTACAGAAGCAACAAGGTTGGGAAATTAACCGAGAATAAAGGAAGATTAATTCGCATAAAGGTGAGCTCCACTGATCATAAGCACAACATACTTAGTAAAACCTCAAGTCTAAAAGGGACGAGAATATTCATAAATGAAGATCTCATTCCAGAAGATCAAGCAAAATTAAGAAAGGAGGTTCAAAAGGTAAAAGAAGCTAGAAAGGAAGGAAAATGGGCAATAATCAGAAACAGAAAAGCCTTTATTCGAGACAAAAACCAAAAAGATAGTAAAACCAAATAGCAATTAAACATGCTCCGATCCTTTCTTGGAAACTGTCGGGGCTTTCCCATGGAACAAAGGCCCCAAGCTAAGTTGGATCTTCAAATGAATGTTATATATTTGCATTGTTGAAACTTGGGAGCACAAAGAATCTAAGGTCACTAACATAGATGGCTTTACGCTATGGTCTACATGGAACAGCGATCCTCCGTAGAGGCATTGGGGGAATAGCTTGTTACATTAAGAAGAACATCTTCCCCTATGTTAGGATTTATAAAAACGACCCTTACAACCAATTTAGTTGGATAGAGATCAGAGACATTAATAATAAAAAGTCCTACATAGAAATATGTTATTCCCCCCCATTAATTCCAACTTCTATAAGAAGAAGAATCTAGATAAAACTAACCCTTACAATAGTTTAGAGAATGATATTCCTAGCCTAAGGAATGATGGTAATATCCTTTTAACAGGTGACTTCAATGCTCGAACTTCAAACAACCAAGCTATTATTTTAAGCAATTGTTCCAACCCTAATCCTCTTTGGTTAGACGAAGACCCTTCCCTGGCTAGTAGGTACAAAAGGAGCTCTGAAGACCTCGGGGAAAATTTGTTTGGGTCAGAGCTAGTCAAGCTCTGTAGTTCTCAGGATCTCATAATTTGCAATGGTCTAAAAAAGTGGCCCAATTCCAGCAAGATGACCTGCATCCATGGACTTGGTAGCAGCGTGGTAGACTACGTTATTTCCGATCTTCCATTATACAACGAAATGATAAACTTTGACATCTTAAATGACCACGAGCCTGACTCCGATCATAGGCCTTTACTTATAACCCTCAATTTTGTCATGCATAGAGTTCCCATAGAAATAATACTTACAACCAAAAGAACTTAATATTTGATAAAAATAAAAAGGACCTCTTTCTAAATGAATTAAAAACTAATTTGCCTCCTTTATCTAGCATAGATAACATAGAAGACCTATATCATAAATTTACTACAACCCTCTCATATTCTATTAAAAAGCTCTCAATTGAAGTCTCAAATAATAAAAGAAATAGCAAAACCAATCCTTGGTATGACAAAGATTGTAAAAATGCGAGGAGAGCAATTAAGGAAGCTGTTGATGATTCTCTTAAAATGGACAAGATAAGAATATACAAAACCCTAATTAAAAGGAAAAAGAGGTAGTACATTCGTCAAAGACAGGAGAATCTCTTACACCTCTCTAAGGTAGCTCCTAAGAAATTTTGGAGGCAGATTCTGACTAGGAAGACTAAGGATAATAATAAAATTGCTCTTCACAATTGGAATTCTTATCTTAAAAAGCTTTATGAATCTCCTAATGTCATGGATAATTTGGAAACCCTACTCACAACGAAAGAGGTCTTCTCGTTAGAAGACATTAAGTTTGGGGTTAATCGCCTCGCGAATGGGAAAGCTAAGGACATTGAAGGTTACCAGGCAGAAATCTTAAAAATTGGAGGCCTTGTCCTCATCCCCCACATACACAAGCTTTTCAATCAAGCTGTAAAGCAAGGGTTCCCTAAACCTTGGACTGAGAGCCTCATTATCCCTATTTTTAAA
>APFE030855651.1:7809-51584 GCA_000404065.3 Pinus taeda | reverse complement strand
GGGTTTCCTCATTTTGGAAACAGTTGTGGCATATAGAGGGACCCTGAAAATTGCGTCTTCTTAGTCTGTCCCAAGTGAGAATTTTCTGGTGACCTACCATCCAAAGGAAGTGGGTTATTTTGGGCCATGCTTTAAAGCTCCAAATTCGTCCCCAGAGAGGATCCGGCCTTAGGGGAAAGTCACCCGCCAGAATATACGCCTCTGTGGTAGAGTAGGACCCTTTCGGTGTGTAACCCCATCTAAGAATATCCGATCCTTCCTGAGATCGGATGCTTCTTTTCTTTAGTTCGTTCTCCAGAACATCTGTACCTGCGTTGTTGGCATTATTGGTTATCTGATTTATTGATAGCCACTGTCTGAATCCGTTCACTGTCTCATGGTTCCAAAATTGGTGGACGGTGGCTAGCTGCTGCTCCTGCCCGTGCTGATTTGCCTCTGGCGTAAGAACGCTAGAGAGGCTTGGCATTTGATTCCATGCATCGTTCCAAAAGCGAGCCATGTGCCCATCCCGTATCTCCCAAAAGCTATGTTTCTGTATGAGCTGATAGTGTTGCTTCGCTGCATTCCAGATGAGAGATCCTTTGCCCGTGGGTGTGAGTCTGATGAGTTCTTCATGGGGTCTATTATTGGCGTATTTGGCTCTCCAAATTTTGGACCATAGTTTGTTCGGGTTCATTATCCATTGCCACCAGATCTTAGCATTCATTATAGTATTGCTGTTCTCAGGGTCCCTTAGTCCCAGACCTCCCTGGTTTTTGGGCTTGCATACTTTATCCCACTTTACCAAGGCCCATTTGCGATTTGTCTCTGTGCTTCCCCATAGAAAGTCTCGCTGCAGATTTCTTAATCTTTTTAGAACCCATTTAGGAGCAGCTAGGATAGAGAAGAGGTAGAGAGGCATGGCCTGTAAAACAAACTTTATCAGAACCACTCGACTGGCCATATTTAGAGAGCGGTAAGTCCATAGAGATAGCTTTGATTCGAGTTTTCCTAGCAAGATCCTCCAGGCTGGTTGTTTGATGGCAGAGGCCATGAGAGGAGCTCCCAAGTAAGTGGATGGGAGGGAGGCAGTGCGGAAGCCAAGAATGCGGGTGACAACAGTTTTTACCACAGGAGGGGTGTGGAAAAAGAAGATGTGAGATTTGGAGCAATTGACTTGGGTGCCAGAGGCCGCAGAAAAGTCGTTGAGCAGAGATTTTAGATGATAGGCTTCTTGGACCGAAGGATAGCCGTAAAGCATGGTATCATCAACAAATTGTTGATGAGAGGAGGCAGGGGAGTGGTGGATAGAGATTCCTTTGAGTTGATGAGAAAGGAGGGCTTGCTTAATGTGCCTTCCAAGACCTTCAGCCATGAGCACAAAAAGAAAGGGAGAGAGGGGATCTCCCTGCCTTATGCCTCGAGATGGCTTGAAGGGGCATGAGGGGAAACCATTGACCAAGATAGAGAAGTGGGAGGAGGTGATGAGGCTCATAATCCAACGGACCCAAGAGGAGCTGAATCCAAAAGCAATCAACATGTGGTGAATGTATGTCCAGCTAAGTTTGTCAAATGCTTTGGATAGATCAAGCTTGAGTAACATACCTGCTTGTTTGGAGAGCTTGAGCGAGTGAATGATTTCATTTGAGAGAATAATGCCGTCCAGAATTTGTCTTCCTTCGACATAGCCCGACTGTTCCGGAGAGACGAGCATAGGAAGGAGGGGTTTTAGCCTGTTTGCCGCAACTTTGGAAATAACTTTGTATATGACATTGCAAAGGGCAATGGGTCTGAACTTGTCAGGTGTCATGGAGTTCTCCTCTTTGGGTATGAGGGCGATGAACGTGGAGTTGAAGGAAGGAAGAATCCATCGCTTTGCTCTAGATTCCTCTACTAATTCCCAGACATCCTTCTTAATCATGTCCCAGAAAGCGTGAAAAAAGGTTGTGGTGAAGCCATCCGGGCCAGGGGCCTTACCTTCTTTCATCTGTGCCATTGCCTCATCGACTTCCTGGGGTTGAATTGGGCGCATTAGGAGCTTGTTCTGTTCTTCTGTTACGAGCTTGGGAATGTTGCTGGTTATTTTTCCAATCTCCCTTTGTCTGTCCCCCTCCGGTTCCCTGTGAACTTGTTGAAAATGATTAAGGAGGGTCTGTTCTATTTCATTGTGCTCCTCCACTCTTGATCCCTGCTGGTTCTGGAGGAAGGGTATGTTGTTGTGCATCCTTCTCTGGACTGTTGTGTTATGGAAGAACTTAGTGTTGCGCTCTCCCTCTCGCAGCCATCTGACCCTCGATTTTTGTTGCCAATAAATCTCCTCTTGTTTCCTTCTTTCCTCCAGCTGATCTGATATGTGCCGTTCCTGATCCAGAGTTACGTCCGTGTGCCCATCAGTGATTATTTTCTGATGAAGCTCCTTCAGCTCCTTGATTAATTTCTGCTGCTCCGCAAATATGTTCCCAAAAGTCTCCCTATTCCAGCGCTTTAGATGACTTTTAAGGAACCATAATCGTTGCTGAAACCGGTACATTTTTGAGCCCTCCGGAGGGGTGAAGGAGGCCCAGGTGGTTTTGACGAAGTTCTTGAATGCAGGGTGTGTGAGCCAGAAGGCTTCAAAGCGGAAAGGGCGCTTGGTATGATTCCCTGGTCTTTGCCATTGCAGGGCTATTGGCCAGTGATCAGACCCAGTGTGGGCAAGAATTTCCGCTGTGAAATCGCCTCCAAGGTGGGCCGCATTGTCCGAAATCAGAAAGCGATCCAGTTTGGAGGAAATTTGATGTTTTCCCCCACGGCGATTACTCCAGGTGAAGGTGCCATTACAGAATGGAAGATCTATGAGAGAGGCCATTCGAATGAAGTCCTTGAAACGATCTGCCTCTGGTTCTAGTCTTGTTCTTCCTCCTGATTTCTCCTCTATCTTGGTTATCATGTTGAAGTCTCCACCAACGATCCAGAGAGGATGTTGCCGATTCCTGTTTAATACTTCAATGGTGTGAAGGAGCGCACTTTTATTGCCGGGATCCTGTGGAAAGTAGACATTGGATAGGTTGCCATGAACGTTGGTACCTAATATATGGAAAGTTGCCTGAATAAGATAGTGGGAGGCATGAAAATCTGAGAGTGAGACAGCTTGGGAGTTCCAAGCTATAGCAAGTCCCCCAGAAGCTCCTGACGCATCGACTGCCACCGATCTGCACCCTGGCCATGCTTTCGCAAGAAAGCGACCTAGCGATGCGCTGTTGCATTTGGTTTCCTGGAAGAAACACATCTGCGGTTTTTCCATCTTGATCATTTTTTTCAACATTCTTTGTTTTCCTGGGCTGTTAAGCCCTCTTAAATTCCAAGAGACAAGCTTCATGGTTTAACTGATTTGTGCAGGCCTATAGTACTTAGTCAACTTTGCATACCTTCCTGAATCCACCAGGATTTTTCCAACCTCTATGGTTCTTTGGAGATCTGTCTTCCGCCCTCTCTTTTTGGAGTCCTTTGGACGTGCGTTGTCATTCCATTCGCTGCCAGGATGAATGCCGAGTTTGTTTTGGTGGTAGGCTCTGGAGATGACTTCTTCCAGTTTTTCTAGGTCTGTCTCAGTGATTGATTCATAAGCTTGTTTCCTGCAAGCTAGCTCTAGATCTATGATATTCAGGCCATTTAAATCGATACTTTCTGGTTCTTCCTGCATAATTTGGACTTGGCTTCCTTCTTCCTGATGAATCTCTGAGTCCTGTTGAGGGAATGTCAACCCATCCATTTTCATTTCCTCATGGATCACGGGCTCTTTTTCCGGGCTTCTTTTTAGAATGATAGGGCTGATCATAGGTGATTTGGACCAAGGAGGGTTAGACGGGGGGGATTGGAGGAGGAGGAAGGGCGATTAGGGTTAATACCAGGGGCATAAGGCGGATCTACAGTGCGATCTCCCGGAGTGACAGAATTGGATTTGGATGAAGGGTTGTTGGGTTGAGGAGCAAGGGAATCAGGGGGCGTCATATTTTCCTGGGAGGGGGCGGAGTCCTCTCGAAGATTGCCAAGAGACTCAAAGCTATTCTTGGAAGCTTGATTTTGGGTTTTGGACGGCTGGGGTTTTGGCCCATTTTGAGGCTTCTTATGCATGCGTTTCCTGTTCGTGACTTTGGTGAAGCCATCCTGGGGAGAGGTATCAGAGGTCTCAGGAGTACTGGTTTTAGCATTTAGGGGGCAATCCCTAAATAAGTGTCCTATCACATGGCATCTGCGACATCTAAATGGGACATGCTCGTAGTCAAGAGGCTGGATCCATTCCTCATCTCTGTGAGTTAGGGTAACATAGTCAGGAAGGGCTTCATTGAGTCTGATGAAAACACAGATTCTGGCATAAGAGATAAACTTACGGTTTTTTGTTTCCTCAGCAGCCCTGATGTATTTGCCCACTCCATTGCCTATCTTTATTAGACACTCCTCTGCCCAATATTCCTCCGGGAGCGAGAAGAGCCTGATCCAGACGGGAGCCCAAGCCAGATCTTCATTATCTGGGTTGAAACGGGGTTTCCAGTTTCTGAGATAAAGCCCTGCCGAATTGAAGAAATATGGTCCTCCCCCCAATATTCGATGCTTGTCTTCCAAACAATAAAATATAACTGTGAAGAAGCCCTTTGCCCCTAATTGAAGAGTGACGTCCCCTTTTGGCCTCCATTTGGCGGCTATCCATCCCCTTAAGGCTCGTTCAGTTGGCCAGAACCCGATAAATTTTCCTATTACTGCATGGTCTTGCATGAACTCAATGCGGCCGTCAATAATGTCTCCTGGCAGCTCTATTCTCGGTCTTTCCTTGGCTATTGGGCGGCAGGTCGACGAGGTGACCTGTGGTTCCTCATTTTTTGGATCTTGTTCGTTCTGCAAGTTGCTGGTGTTTTCTGGAGTCTTCTGCCCTTGACAGAGCAGGTCCGGATCAAAGGATCCAAAGATGACTTCCTCATTTGCTTTGAGGTTGGAAGGGGAGGGCTGTGACGCCCCCCCCTGATTCGAACTCATGGTTGTCGCTTCCTTCCCGTCCGAACAGGTAAGGAGCAGAGGCGTCAGGCGTAGCAGAGGCCGCAAGATGCAGGCTGTCGGCGCTTCCTTAGGGCGCGATTCAAAACCCTAGTCAGGCGTTCGCGCATCCGCTCGATAGATCCCATAATTATGGATGGTTGATTACATGATGTGAATTCATTTTCAAAAATAACTAAGTGAAAAATTGTCAAAATTAACAAAATATTGATTCACCTCCCCTCTTAGTACTTCCAATAATTGGTATCAAAATAGGCTTCTTCAAGATTAATCTAACAACTATAAGAATATATTATAGGGGGCCATGACCAATAGAGAAACATCATTTAAATTCCTTTCTTTGATAGAACAAATTTTGTCTATTGGAAGATAAGAATAAGAATGCACTTGATGTCTCTTGTTGTTGAAGTTTGGTTGTCATTTATAGATAGATATATTGTACCATACTCTCCTCTAATTGATCAACATGGGAAAAAGAATTATGTCTCCATTAAAAAATTTGTGAACTTCATTTTAAGTGGCTTGTAATATTCATAATTTATTAAAGTTAGGCAGTGTGAATTAGCTTAAGAGATGCGAGACAAGCTTGTAAGCAACTATGAAGGAGATGAAAAACTAAAGAAGGAAAATCTTGAAACTTTCCAAAGACAATTTGAAAGCTTGAAAATGAATGATGAAGAATATTTTGTTTCTTATTTTGTTTGATTAGATGAAGTGGTTAATTCTCTCAAAATATTTGGTGAATAAGATAAAGAAACAACAATTGTTCAAAAAAATTTGAGGTCTCTTCCTCTACATTTTGATGCCAAGGTATTTGCCATAGAAGAATTATGGGATTTGGAGAATCTAGAAATGGAATAACTTCATGTAATTCTCACTGCATACAAAATGATGACGGGAAACTCGTCACATAATGAAGAAACATTTAAAGGATCTAGAAATTCAAGAAAATACAAGTCAAGCGATCATTCCAGTGATGAATCTGATAAATAGATGAGTTGGCTAGTGAGAAAACTAAAGAGAAAATCCAAATTCAAAGGAAAGTTACCTCTTATATGTTTTAACTATGGTAAGGTAAGACATTTTGTTGTTAAGTTTCCTTATAGGAAATATAGTGATGATGAAGAAGAACCTAGAAAAGGGGTCTTCAAACGAAAAAAAATAAAAAAAGAAAAAATTATATTCTAAAGTGGATAATAGTTTTTCTAGCGAAGAAGAATGTGATTGTAATGATGATAGAAGAGATATCCTATTTTTATCCATGAATGAGGAATCCAACATAGAAAAATTATAGGAGAAAAAATAAAAAGCAAAAGGACAAACTGTTGAAGTCATAGTACATTTTGAAGCAAAACTTATCAGTGCATTAGAAGAAATTGATAATCATGGGAAGAAGAACTTGATAACCTCGGGAAGAAGAACTTGAGAATATCCAAGGAAATAATAGCCATTATCATTTAAAGAGAAGGAGAAAAAAGATTCAAAGAATCGTTGAAAAAATAACTAAAAGAAAAGGAAGAAAATTATGAAAATCTTGAAGCAAAAATTGTTGCATTAAGGAAAGAGCTAGATAATCTCAACAAAAACATGAAAAAATCTCAAACTCTAGATGTTATTCTCAACAGTCAAATATCACCTTATGAAAATACTAGTCTTGGTTACATGTGCGATACTTCATACAAAGAATATGTAAACACCAATTCACCAAGTGAGGAAGTTGAAGAAAACCTTGTTATAAGCCATTTTGTCACATCCGATCAGTGATCCTCCTAATGGGATCAATCAAAATCCTATTCCCCCTTGTCACCATCTTGCAAAAATCCCTAAGCATGTTCCCTTCATCCCCCATAATTTCAGCCCTAAACTGCATCATCTGAGCCAATTTGAGGACCAACACTCCCTGTAAGCCTACTGGGGTGTGTTCACCTACAATTTGCTCCATTGTGGCCTGCGTTGGTCACCAACAGGTTGTGTGCCTTTACACTTGTGTTGGTTCTAGAAATATAGGAGAATGATCAAGATTTCAGAAGCTTCCCCTTTTAGGAGTTTCCATAAGTTTTTACAACTACTTACCTTGGATAAAACATTCAGATCATATCCTTCACTACTTTGGAGTTTTCACCACTTATACTTAGATCCTATCCATCCATCAAAGGTGGATCTCTTACCCTAGATTGGCAATTAGATAATCACTCCCAACTTACCCTACTTCTCTATATATTCTCGGCCTTCTATGTGGTTAGGGGTTGGATTTTGGAGAGTGATTATGCCCTTATGTTGTTGTGGTGAGTGGTTACTATCTCATGCATTTAGGAGTGATTGGAGGTGCATATTGTGACAAGGAAAGGACAAGTCAATAACTTGGAGTATCTCTTCTACAAGATAAGATGCTACTTATGGTTATAATCTCCTTCCTATATAAATGAAAATAATTCATTTTTTTCCTATATGTGATGTCTTTATTTCATATATTTCAATACCATGTTGATCTATTGAATGAAGTACTTAGATGATACTGAGTAGATCTTATAGTTTCTTAGTTTGTGTTATCTGATTGTGCAGGTTCTAATTTCGGTATTCAGAGATGGAATTGGAACTTCCAAGCTAAAGAAGGAGCGAAGTGTGCAAAGGATTCCAGATTTTCCTCACTCTGTCATCTATTTACTTTAAGGAAAAGCATTGTGTTCCTTGTCTCTATGTTGTTCTAGGGTAGCCACCGACCTAGGGGAGATAGTTTTGTCCGTAATCAAAAATCTCGTATAAAAAAATTGGAGACTCCGTTGGGGAATGGAGTATTCCATTGGTGGTTTCCTTGTCCATTGTGTTTTATTACCTCCTTGACATAGATTTGTTGTATCATCCAGCCAAGACTAGACCTAGGAAGTGATTTCATTGATCCATTTTTGTAATTTTTGTGCCAGAATTCTCTTTCCCATGCCCAACACACCCCCTGTACCTTTGACAGATCGTTGCACCTCACCCTGGACCACTCTAAACCAGCGTTGCAATGCATTGGTGCCTCCTCTCCACCAGTGTTGACCCCTGTTTTTGCATATATTTTGCCTTGGTTCTTGAGCCTCTCTTTGGTAAGCCTACTTCCAGCTGAACTTCCCTGAGTCTTTAGTGTCTTGTGGTCTCTCTAAAGCCTCTGTTTGGTTTGCATTTGTGTTGTTTTCCTTTGGTAAGAATTGGTTTTGATTTTTTTTGTTCTTATCACTTGGTTGCTTGCAAACTGATTTCGTTTGATTGTTGATCGCTTAAATGAATTGTTGTTCTAGTCCTCATTCTGAAAAGTGTAATTGAATCAATTTTTGAACATTTGCATCTTAGTTTTCTTCATTTCAAAAATTAAGTGTGGTGAAAATAATTTTTTTGCATCAACATTTAGGGTTTTGTAAATGCATTAGTATAGGAATAGTTGCATCGACAAGGAAATTGCTTCTTGCATCTTGTTTGTTGCATATTGTGTGCCGCATATTAATTGTTCCTTCCCTTCCTTAGCTAGATTTTCATTGAAAGAGAAAGGATTTCTATTTTCTCATGCTAGATTTATATTTTTAGGATATTTAGGTGGCATTCGTAGTGGGCCCTAAAATTGAAAAATAATCAAAGATAAATAGTAAAATTTATTGAATCAACCTAAGGAGCATTTATAACATTAATGCAAACATTTCGAGGTCTAGGCTAGAGACATGTTTCAACATTGTTAAATGTAGGAGTTGTTGTTGTTTTCCAGTGTTGCATCTCGGGGGTGAAATCCCGTTCCACGTATGTGAGTGTATAGGATCGTACTCCATGTACCTTTGGGTATATTTGTGGCACTCAACGCACGTAAAGTATATGGGAACACTCTCATTGAACAGTTACGCATTAGACAACACTACGATGAACTGCACTCCCACGTACCATCACGTATATTTTGGGAGTCCCCAATAGGTTGATATCCATCCATATGTAACCAATTATGTCGCCTTGTATATCATGATACATTGAACACAAATTTGGGGAGATTGGCTTCTGTACATTAAGTCCTTGGTTTGTCAAGGTGTATATTTCCTTTCACGATTTCTTGGTAATCCTTTATGACTAGATTATCCTCCTTTTGATTTATTTCTTTTTGTATTAATAAAATTTATTATCCTATGTGGAAGATCACAATCCCCCTCCTTGTTGTTCACGTAGAATGAAAAATAATCCTCCTCTTCCTCAAGAGGCTACTCCTAATCATCGTCCAAGACATAGAAAAATGCAAACTACCGAATCAACAACGTTGGGAACTACTTCTGGCCCTCCTCTCGATATTGTTCAGCCAGAATTATCTATCCCTTTGAGTTATGAACCCAATATTGCATCTATTCCTGTTGGTGATACTGACACAATTGAAACAAAAGTCCCTGAAACTTTATGACCTTAGGTCATTGAATCTGATCTCCCTGAGTTAGAAACTTTGTTTCTTGAAGTTATTGAACCTGATGAAACTCATCCATTTTCATCTGATTCTTTGGTACCTTCCTCCTCTCTTCCTTTGTCTCAGACAAAACCAATATATCTTAGGCCTGGTGGTGACCTCTTCCATACAAAATTCTGAGTATTGAAGAGATCCCTCAAGAAGAGCCTTGTTCTTCTACTCTTGTTCATTGGGAAGGAATTCATTTGTACCAAATCGAGCCTCTTTCTCCTCAACCTCAAACACATTATCCTTTACCAAATTATTTGGGCCTACCCACGGATCTCTTACAATAATATTCATTAGGATTGTTAACCATTACTGGAACTGATTCAAACCCCCAGCCTGTGTCCACCACTATGGCTGAGAAATCAAGTGTCACTTCCTCATATATGTTGGTGACATCACCATAAACCCATTTATATGGTGGCTTGTCTATCCCACTTGGCTATTAGTCGTGATCTGGTACCTTTTCTGGTGTGGTTTCCAGTCCTTGGACCTCTCCAATGTCATCCAATTCGGGAATAATGTCTAGTACTTCTCTTATGAATGCCACACATTCTTCTCCTCTTCTTCTATCTACACCTACAATAGAGTAGTAGGTTGGCCCTTATATCAATGGGAAAAGCTAACCTCAACAACCTAACCCTCCATATGTTGGGTACCCTCCATCTAGATCATAATTTCCTTCATCATCCCCTCCTCCCATGGAAGGGGGGCAACCTGTTGTTGGTATACCTCAATATTGTAACCCACCTTATCCTGGAATGGCTACCATGTAGAAAATCATGTAGATTCACAAGCTCATGCAATTTACTAAAGCACGGGATAATAATCTACTTCTACTATTAACCAGCAGAAGCCAATAGATCGATGAAAATAATAATAGCAAGAGGAAGACAAGTCAAAGGCACATAACACAATACACTTTCTCGAGGAAATCCATACCTCAAAACCCCTACTATTGCATTAATAAAAAATCCAAGATGATAATACAATGATTGTTCTCACAAGAACAATCCCAACACTCAGTATGATCAATCTCCCAGCTCACAAGCAAGCTCAAACCAAACCTTAGCCTCTTCTGCTGCTCTCCAAGCTCCTATTTCCTTGCGCCCTTAGTCAAAGAATTTGGATGAATACAATATGCTCTCCTCAACCTTGAGCTTAACCTACACAAGTATTTCCTATCCTTCGCGTGATGATTTCCTTTGGCCAATACTTCGCCAAATTTCCAAGCCTCCAAGCTTCTAATTATTTGCACAATTCCTGAGAGTATTAGCCTGTATTTAAAGGGAAATTCCTCATCCATAATTACGCAATCTAAAATTAGGTCCTTCTATGATTTCATGCATGATATCTACAACTCATTAAATCATACAGCTAATATTGCACTGTCCCTGCACTCTAGTATCAACTGGGTCCTTCTCAGAATTGACATAAATGCGTTTCTGATGAGGGAATCTTCAGTTAACTAGAGTGACACTTGTGGATGCACAAGTGCACCAACTGACTGTTAACTCTATTAGTTCCATAAATAGTTTGGAACCAATTTAACTAAACATAACTCAATAAACTAAGTTATCTAATTACAACTCACAATTAAAGTCATCCCAGACCCTTAAAACTTAGCGAGAACATATACATGACTTCAGAAACACCTCCAACTCGAAATTCCTAAGTTAACTAAGTCAACTTAACTTATTTAACTATTAAAAGTTTCTATGAGAAAATAATTACGATTTTAATTCACAATTTAATTCAAGGACAAATTAAATTGGAATTTCTAGATTCTATTTTTAACATTTCTTGTTGCTATTTTCAACATTCCCTCTCAACAAGAAATGAATTCAACTCGATCCTGATCCTGAACTTTTGGAATGTTCTTCATGCAACACTTATCTCTAGTGTTGTTTCTACAACAACTCTAGAAAAAAAAAAACATTCAACCTGAATCTGTATGATGCATCTGAAATGAAAGTCTCTGACTTCTATTTCCTCTTTCAACTGAAAACTTTGCGCTTCTTCCGACTCTACCTTTCTGCACTCTTATCAACCCTTCTCTATGCTCTTTAGTATCTGACTGCTCTAGCCTCTATCACTCTAATATTTGACTTCGTCAATCACCATTGATTCCTCGTGCTACTATGTACTTTGGGCTCTCGTAGCAAGGTATGATCCATGAGATAAAACCTCTCAATGGAACCTGCCCAATTTTAGCCCACTTGGGACTATCACTTCACTTTGCCCCACCTCACACCTGGAGGTATGGATGAATGTGCTCCCTCTTCCCACTTGGATCAAAATTTCCCCCTACTGGAGGTCTCTTCATGAGTGGATGCCTCCACTCGGTCTCCTCTTACCTTCTCTAGTTGTGGTTGCTCCACAACTTCCTGAAGTTGGTTCTAAGGCTTCTTCTAGGGCTGCATGTTGAGAGGTAACTTAATCTCCCTCTTAACCACCAGGTCTAAAACATTTTCCTTGATCCTCAAGGATTTGCATGGATCTTGTTCCTCAAGTGCATAGAGGTTCTTGGTTAGCACACCAATTTGTTTCATCTGTACTGTCGTCATGAAATTTTCTAGAAAAATAGTTGATTTTAAATCAGTGATATCTCCCTCATCCAAACTCTGATTTGGCCGATGCTTTTTTTGATTTTGGGTATTTTTTCTCAAGAAATCCAGATCTTCTATTTGTTTTTGAAAACATTTCACACAGATATGCTCTTTAAACTTGCGGACCAAAAGAAAATCCAGCTCCAATACCATGTAGAAAATTTCTACAAATTTGGATTTGATACCATGTAGAATTTCTTATAGATTCACAAGTTTATGCAAATTACTAAAGAACATGACAAAAATCTACTTCTACTATCAACTAGCGGAAGCCAATAGATCGATGAAAACAATAATAATAGGAGGAAGACAAATCAATGGCACATAACACAATAAGTTTTCCCTCGGAAATCCACAACTCAAAACCCCTACTATCTATATTGCATTAACCATAAATCCAAGATGATAATACAATTCTGGTTCTCACAAGAATAATCCCATCACTCAGTATGATCAATCTCCCATCTCAGAAGCAATATCAAGCCAAACCTTAGCCTCTTCTACTACTCTCCAATCCCTTATTTCCTTGTGCCCTTGGTCAAAGAATTTGGATGAATACAATATGCTCTGCTCACCCTTAAGCTTAACAAGTATTTCATATTCTCCACCTAATAACTTCCTTTGGCCAATACTTAGCCAAATTTCAAAGCCTCCTAGGTTCTAATTATTTGCACAATTCCTGATAGAATTAGCCCATATTTAAAGGGAAATTCCTCATCCATAATTGCACAATCCAAAATTAGGTCCTTCTTTGATTGCATGCATGATATTTACAACTCAGTAAATCATACAACTGATATTACATTGTCCCTACAATCTAGTCTCAACTGGGTCTTCCTCAGAATCGACATGCATGAGTTTTTGATGAGGGAATCTTCAGGTAACTAGAGTGACACTTATGGATGCACTAGTGCACCAACTGACTGTTAACTCTCTATTAGTTCCACAAATAGTTTGGAACTAATCTAACTGAACATAACTCAATAAATAAAGTTATCTAATTACAACTCACAATTAAACTCATCCTGGACCCCTAAAACTTAGTGAGTACATGTACATGACTTCAGAAAGACTTCCAACTCGAAATTCCTAAGTTAACTAAGTCAACTTAACTTAGTTAACTATTACAAGTTGTTATGAGAAAATAATTACAATGTTAATTCAAAATTTAATTCAAGAACAAATTAAATTGTAATTTTTGGATTCTATTCTTAACATTTCTTGTTGTTATTTTCAACACTCCCTCTCAACAAGAAAGGAATTCAACTCGATCCCGATCCTAAACTTTTGGAATGTTCTGCATGCAACAATTTTCTCTAGTGTTGTTGCTACAACACCTCCATAAACAAAAAACATCCAACCAGAATTAGTATGATGCATTTTTCATCAAATTCTCTGACTGCCATTGCCTCTGTCAACTGAAAACTTTGCGCTTCTGCTAACTCTGCCTTTCTGCACTATTGTCAACCCTTCTATGCACTCTTCAGTATCTGACTACTCTAGCCTCTATCACTCTGATCTTTGATTGCATCAATCACCACTAATTCCTCCCACTACTATGTACTTTGGGCTCCAGCAACAAGGTACAATCCATGAGATAAAACTTCTCAATGGAACCTGCCCAATTTCAACCTTCTTGGAACTATCACTTCACTTTTCCCCACCTCACATCCGGAGGTATGGCTGCATGTGTTGCCTCTACCGACTTTTCTCGAAATTCACCCCTACTAGAGGTCTCTGCATGAGTGGATGCCTCCACTCGGTCTCCTCTCAGCTTCTCTAGTTGTGTATACTCCACAACTTCCTGAAGTTGCTTCTGAGGCTTCTTCTGGTGTTGCATGTTGAGAGGTAATTTAATCTCCCTCTCAACCACCAAGTCTCTACCCTTCACCTTGCTCTTCAAGGATTTGCATGCATATTTTTCCTCAAGTGCATATAGGTTCTTTGCTAGCACACTAGTATGTTTTATTTGTCCTGCTGTCACGAAAGTTTCTAGAAAAATAGTTGATTTTAAATTAGCCATATCTCCCTCATCCGAACTCCCATTCGGCTGATTTTTTTTTTGAATTTGGGTATTTTTTCGCATGAAATATATATATTCTATTTGTTTCTAAAATTTTTGCACCCAAATTTTTAGATCTTCTCTGCAAACTCACAACCCCAAAAACAATCCAGCTCCAATAGCATGTAGAAAATTTCTACAAATCTGGCTCTGATACCATGTAGAATTTCCTATAGATTCACAAGCTCATACAATTTACTAAAGCACATGACAAGAATATACTTCTACTATCAACTAGAAAAATCCAATAGATCAATGAAAACAATAATAACAAGAGGAAGACAAATCAATGGCACATAACACAATAAGTTTTCCCCGGGAAAGCCACAACTCAAAACCCCTACTATCTATATTGCATTAGTTAGAAATCCATGATGATAATACAATGCTTGTTCTCACAAGAACAATCCCAACACTCAGTATGATCAATCTCCCATCTCACAAGCAAGCTCAAGCCAAACCTTAGCCTCTTTTGTTGCTCTCCAAACCCCTATTTCCTAGCACCCTTGGTCAAAGAATTTGGATGAATACAATATGCTCTGCTCAACCTTGAGCTTAACCTACACAAGTATTTCCTATCCTCCACTTGATGGCTTCCTTTGGCCAATACTTAGCCAAGTTTCCAAGCTTCCAAACTTCTAATTATTTGCACAATTATTGAGAGAATTAGCCGATATTTAAAGGGAAATCCCTTATCCATAATTTCACAATCCAAAATTAGGTCATTATCTGATTGCATGCATAATATTTACAACTCAGTAAATCATACAACTTATATTACACTATCCCTGCACTTTAGTCTCAACTGGATCTTTCTCAGAATCGACATGCATGAGTTTCTAATGAGGGAATCTTCAGTTAACTAGAGTGACATTTGGGGATGCACTAGTGTACCAACTAATTGTTAACTCGCTTTTAGTTCCACGAATAGTTTGGAACTAATTTAACTGAACATAACTCAGTAAATAAAATTATCTGATTACAACTCACAATTAAACTCATCCTGGACCCCTAAAACTTAGCAAGAACATATACATGACTTCAGAAAGACTCCCAACTTGAAATTCATATGTTAACTAAGTCAACTTAACTTAGTTAACTATTACAAGTTGTTCTGAAAAAATAATTACAATTTTAATTCACAATTTAATTCAAGGACAAATTAAATTAGAATTTCTAGATTCTATTTTTAACATTTCTTGTTGCTATTTTCAAGACTCCCTCTCAACAAGAAAGGATTTCAACTCGATCCCAATCTTGAACTTTTGGAATGTTGCATGCAACACTTCTCTCTAGTGTTTTTTGCTACAACAACTCTAGAAACAAAAAACATCCAACCTAAATCAGTATGATGCATCTGTCATCAAAGTCTCTGACTATCATTGCCTCTGTTGACTGAAAACTTTGTACTTTTGCTGACTCTACCTTTCTGCACTGATTTCAACCCTTCTCTGCACTCTTCAGTATCTAACTACAATAGCCTCTTTCACTCTAATCTCTGATTGCATCATTCACCACTGATTCCTCCCACTATTATGTACTTTGGGCTCCCGTAGTAAGGTATGATCCATGAGATAAAACCTCTCAATGGAACCTACCCAATTTCAGCCCTCTTGGGACTATTACTTCACTTCACCCCACCTCACACCTAGAGGTATGGCTTCATGTTCTCCCTCTACCCACTTTGCTTGAAATTTCCCCCTACTAGAGGTCTATGTATGAGTGAATGCCTCCACTTGGTCTCCTCTCATATTCTCTAGTAGTGGCTACTCCACAACTTCCCGAAGCTACTTCTGAGGCTTCTTATGGGGCTGCATGTTGAGAGGTAATTTAATCCCCTTCTAAACCACCACTTCTCTAACCTTTACCTTTCTCCTCAAGGCTTCACATGCATCTTGTTCCTCAAGTGCATACAGGTTATTGGATAGCACACTAGTCTATCTCATATGTCCCCCTAGCACGAAATTTTTCTAGAAAAATAGCTGATTTTAAATCAACAATATCTCCCTCATTCGAACTCTAACTCGACTGATTTTTTTTTTTGAATTTGTATATATTTTCGTAAGGAATCAAGGTGTTCTATTTGTTTCTAAAAACAATTCACAAAAATTTTCATATCTGCTCTGCAAACTTGCAGCCCAAAAAAAAATTTGGCTTCATACCATGTAGAAAATTTCTACAAATTTGGCTCATCCTAGACCCCTAAAACTTAGGGATAACATATACATGACTTCAAAAAGACTTCCAACTTGAAATTCCTAAGTTAACTAAGTCAACTTAACTTAGTTAAATATTACACGTTGCTATGAGAAAATAATTACAATTTTAATTCACAATTTAACTCAAGGACAAAGTTAATTGGAAATTCTCGATTCTATTTTTAACATTTCTTGTTGCTATTTTCAACATACCAGTGTTTGGAAACCTACTTTACTTGTTCAAATTGGTTCATATTGGGATGGATTGTTGAATCCTCAAACTATACCATCTTCATCACAAATTCCTACCTATTCATCAACACCTCAACAAGCTCAAATACATGTGAGCCAACCTTTAGAGCCTATTTCGACGGTGTCTGGTTCCCCCCATAATTCGATTAGTCAACCTGTACAGGGTCCCTCACCTGCTTAATCACTTGCACAAGGTACTCCTCAAGTTTTGGTAGGTCAAATTCTTCAAAATATGGCATAGTCTCAATTGAAACCGTACCAGGGGGCAGTTGCAAATCCCTATCGTCAACAATATGGATCAAATCAAGTGCCTTTTCAAGGCCAAAAAATCCAAACCCAACCATTCCAACAACTTTATCTCCATCTTGGGGCTGGGAAACAAACTCACTTGTATGTTGGTTATTATAACCCTCCATATTCTCGTAACCAGGTTTCTTATTATCATAACCCTCCTTATCTAGGAATGCAAGTACCAATTTCCCAGGCTATCCCTCTTATCCAGGTCATCCGCCTCCAGAATTTAATTGGTAGTTTCCTTTTGTGGCTACTCTTGAACTACTAGATTTAACTCAGCTTACTAATGATTCCATCTCTCATTCACCATGGTGGCCAATTATTCCCACTAAGTTGCCTTCTAATAACCCAAAGTTCAATGGGGATCTTGGAGAAGACCCGTCCACGCATGTTATGATATATCATGTATGATGTTCATCTAATTAACTCAATGATGATCTCATTCGACTCCATATTTTCCAATGAACGCTTACGGGTACCACAACTAAATGGTATATTGAGTTACCTAGAGCGTCATTTCACGACTTCAACACTTTAGCGACTAATTTCCTTACACATTTCCAGTTACCCATCAAATATGAAACTGGAATGGAACTATTGACTAACTTCAAACAATTGGACTCTACTCACATTTCAGATCACACTCATGAGTGGAGGTGCCATCGTCAGTTGGTCAAGAATTATGTTCCTAATTAGTTTTTAGCATAATGGTTTGTCAAATCTTTGTTAGCTCCCATAACAAAAGATGTGGCCAAAGGTGGAGTCGTGACCAAAGAGAAAGTTATTTCTCATTCTCAATATTTAGATCTAGTCTACACCCAATTGGGCACTCTCTATGATAAGATACTAAATGCTCCGAGACCTTTGAATATTGTTCCTCCTCCACTTGGTATAGAATCTCATGTTTCCAATGGCATTATAGGTTATGCTAGTTCGTAGTTGGTGAGTAAACCATCAGGTATTGTTCTCACTTCTCCGACATAAAACCCTTAATCCCTTCCTCTTAAGTCTTCTACTTTTGAGATAAATGTAGTTTCATCTGATAAAGGAAATTATCAACAACAGCTTGGAAGCAAGAAGAAAGGTAAAGGTAATAAAAATAAGGATTCCTCACCGCAGGATAAACAAACAAATTCGTCTTCCAATGAAAAACGAAAACCTCAATACCCATGCTTGATTTGTAGCAAGGATCACTTTACACGTGATTGTATGCACCATGCTGAAGTGAATCAATTTTGTAAATCATCCACTTCTCTTGTTGTGTTGACCAACCCGTTTCCCAATTAGGAGACTCATATGGTTGCCTGGGATGCTTCTTCCTCTAACACATTTTTTATGCTTTCCTCCTCAAAGCTAAAATCTGATGTCATGGTGGCCACTCAAAATAAGGACTATGGTAATGTGAATCCACCAAATGATCAGGCTATTGATCAACCTCTCAGTTCGGTACCACCTTCATCTGATCCTGTTCCACCTTTGGTTCCTACAGAATTGACTATCAAGCCTCTGATGGGTGTTATCCGTAAGTATGCTTTCATCCCTCATTCGGAAGCTACTCAAAATTACAATGTAGTTGAAGGCTTGGCTTAGTCTCCATAAACTATGTTGACCCTTAAAATGTTTCAAAACTACCCCACCCAAACGAAGTCCTTGTTGTTAGCTATCGGATGTGTGTATCCATTGGATTCCAACCTAGTGGTTTTCTCTCACGAAAAATATACCCCTCAACTTCTGGCTTAGTTAGCTTTTATGATTCAGGTCGTTTTCCATGGCAAGAACATTCATAGTTCTATTATGGACAAGGGAGCCTCAACCTGCATCATGTCCTTGTCTTGTTGGAAGGAAATCGGTTCACCTCAAATGCGTCAATTGACCACCTCATTAAAATCCTTTTATGGAAGGGCATACAACCTTGTGTGATTCTAAATTCCCTCCAAGTGGAACTAGGAGGCAAAGCTATATCTGTCGAAGTAGAAGTTATCAATGGCCTTTGTATTATAATCTTATACTAGTATTTACATGGGTTTATGCTATGGATATCTTCATTTCAACTTAGTTCCACATGATCTCCTTTCCTCATAAAGGTAGGATCGTGGCCATAGATCAACTCACCGTTTTTGCCTTTGATCTCAGTGTTACTGGAAGTTTCCCTATTGTAGGGGAAGCCCTACATTCCTATCATCATGTCAAATTTGGTTTGTTGAAGGATTCATCGCTTATGGGAACCTTTTCACTCCCTTTTCCCCTCCTTCCCAACTCCTCCCCTTCGGTTGCTTATATCAAATTGATATCATTCTCTATAATCCTGGTCGATCCATGGATTGTACCTAATGAAACTGACATCAAAAGTTTTGGTGACTGAATGATGCTTAGCCCTGTTGAGCAAGATTAGGAAGCCATCTACTCGGCTTGTGAAGCCCATACATTTTCTTCGATCAATTGGGTAGATCGATCACTAGATTATGACACACCCTCTAATCCTTTCTTGCATACATTATCTACTGACAAAAGCATCATTGAGATCATGATTTCAAATGATGCATCATGGGATGAACATCACCATCATTCCTCCTTCCTAGATATCATTGAAGATAATATCAGTGGTGTATACCTACCTAATGTTGTCAAACCCTTTATGAATTTCATCTCCATTCATGAGATCGACTTTGAAAAGAAACTTTCAAACATCGAAGAAATTATTTCTCTCAATATTTCGATTAAACCCGAAATAGTTGAAAATTTATACATCGAAGCGTCTTGTTCTTCATCTGAAATTGAGATTTATCAAGCCCTTTTTCATGAGTTCAGAGATGTATTTGCCTAGACATATTAAAAAATGTTAGGTATGTACCCAAAAATAGTAGTGCATGAAATCAAGACGTATCATAACGCCAATGAATCCGGCAGTGCCTCCGTTCGATCCATCCCAATAAGGCTATTGGGATAAAATTTGAAATCAAAAGGCTTATTTTGGTTGGTTTCATATACCCTGTTCCTTTAACGGATTGGGTATCGAACGTTGTCCCTGTCATGAAGAAACATGGCATGATCCACGTATGTGTTGATTATCGTGACATAAATCAAGCTTGTCCAAAAGAAAACTACCCGACCCCATTTATTGACTAGATTGTTGATGATTGTGCTAGTTGTGACATTTATTCTTTCATGGATGGATTCTCAGGCTATAATCAGATCAACAGTCTCCCAACAGACCAACCTAAAACCACATTTATTTGTCCCTCGGGTACTTTTTCTTATAGAAAGCTCCCTTTCGATTTAAACAATGTAAGGTCCACATTTCAATGTGTGATGGATTACACTTTCCACGACATCAAGCATATCATGCAACCCTATCAGGATGATCTCCTAGCTCACTCCAAGAATAGGGTTGATCACCCCATGCATTTATGGGCCATTTTTCTCTGTTGTAGACATTATAATATTTGACTTAATCTGCACAAATGTGTGATCTATGTTGGTTCTGGTTGGCTCCTTGGTTTTGTCATTTTGAAACAAGGAATTTGTATTAATCCTTTAAAATTCCAAGCAATTGTTTACTTGCCTTCACATTCATCCCTCGTTCAATTACAAAGACTCCAAGGGAAAGTTAACTTCATGAGAAGGTTCATCCCTAACTATGATGAACTAACCAAAGGATTTACTCATTTACTGAAAAAAGGGACTCCCTTCCATTGGGATGATGCTACACAGAAATCATTTGATGCCTTCAATGATGTATAGGTTTGGGCATATCTCTTATATCCCCTTGACTATCAGCACGGCTATTTCTTGTACCTTGTTTCCGCCATCTCTACTATAGCTATGGTGTTAGTCCAAGCAGATGATATGGGGACTGAAAATCCCATTTATTATCTGAGTTGGAGCCTCAATGATAACGAGATCCAGTATACTCATGTCAAAAATTTGGCTTTGGCAGCCGTTCAGCAATTTCTCCATTACATCTTGCTTCACAAAACTACAGTCATTTCAGATTTCAACCCTATGACATACATATTGTCACATCAATTGTTGGGGGGGGAAATACTCTAAATGGATTTTTATTCTCTAAGAGTTTGACCTAGAATTCATCAAATCCATGTCGAAGAAATCCTTAGTTTTTGCGAGATAATGTGGGAACTCCCTTCCTGTGATGCTGAATCTACATTTGAAGATTCCATCCTAGATGAGTCATTATTTCTGATCTCGTCATCTGACCCTTGGTATGGGTATTTTCTTATCTATCTCCACACCTAGACTTTTTGACCTAATACCTCTTGCTCAAAACAATGACATATCTAGTGCCAATTCTGAAATTTCGTGATTATCAGTGAAACCCTTTACTGTCATGGTATCGATACAGTTTTACAGAGGTGCCTCACGCTCGAGGAGGCCAAGAAAATGTTGAATGAATGCTACTCAGGGGCATGCGGTGGACATTTATCTAGTTATGCTACCACGAAAAAAATCTTACGGATTAGTTACTTTTGGCCCACCATTTTCCGTGAATGTATCTTCGCAGTACAAAAGTGTCATGCATGCTAGATCTATGATCATAAAATCCATGCTCCTCCTTCTCTGTTGCATCCCATTTTCACCACTGCTCCCTTTGCGAAATGGGGTATTGACTTTATGGCATGTAACCCTCATTCGACCAGGGGGCATGGCTATATTATTTTCGTTATTGACTACTTTACTAAGTGGGTAGAAGTGATGCCTACATTCAATAACATTGACAAAATGGCTACATAATTTTCCTTCAACCATGTGATTTCTAGGTTTAGTGTTTGCAACCAATAGTTACGGATCACGAGAAGCACTTTCAGAATCATATGATGATTGAATTAGCTACAAAATTAGGACTTTCACATGAAAATTCCCCTCCCTATTATCCGCAGGATAACATACAAGTTGAGGCGATTAAGAAAGTTCTTAAGACTATGCTTCAACACATGATAGGGATCCATAAATCAGACTAAAACTTGCTTCTCTATGTTGCCTTGTGGGCATACCGAACCTTAGTTAGGTCTGCTATTGGATTCACACCCTTCGAGTTGGTGTATGGTCTGGAAGCAATCCTGCCCATCGAATGTGAAATTCCATCATTGAAACTAGCTATCAAACTTCTTACTGCTACTTGTGTAGAGGAGGAGCATCTTTTACATCTAACTCATTTGGATGAAACCTAACGCGATGCCTCATTAGCTAATGAAGCTCATAAAAGATGCATAAAAGCGTAATATGACAAAAGTGTCAAACCTAGAGTCTTCTCGGAAGGAGATCTGGATCTCTTATATGATTAGGAGGCCAACAAGTTAGGTCCAGGAAATTTCCAGACTATGTGGTTGGGACCATACATTATAAGTGAGTCCTTGAAAAAGGGGATTATGAATTCGTATACCTCATTGGAGTTCCACTAACGCAACCTAGAAATGGGTTGCACCTTAAAAAATACTATGCTTGAACCCATGCATAGTACACTGTGTTCATACTATCTATAGGTGTGTTGAGTGTGTTTTTGCTGTGTTTTTTAGAGTTTCCCATGGTTTATGTTGATTCTTTTTACTTTTGGATTGCAAATGTCAATCTCTCTCAAATCGTATATGCATTATGTCTATGGTGCTAGCCATAGTACTCGAAACTTATCCTCCACAACCTAGGCTATCTTTGCTCCAAATGACGAACTAGTGAGCATGCAAGGGCTTTGCATTGGTCGCTCAATCACAACTCGTAGTGCTACAACTCACTAATATCTATTCAATGAGAAATCCTGCCATCCTTCACATGGTTTTGAGAGTACATTTTCTGGAAAGACATTTCGATTTCATACGATAAGAACATATTTCTAGAAATATTAACACATTAGTAGATGCCCTATATAATTTTGTTTTAGATCGACATTTGCAAAGAATTAAAAAAACTTTCAATTCACATCACATCATATTGAAAGCAGAATAGGAACTAGGAAACACTGAATATATATATATATAATTTGGTTTTACAAAAATGTGTGCCCCGAGACACATATGGCTACATCACCCATATAAAAACTACATAAAAAATAATCTAAGTAGACAAACCAATGTTGCTCATGATAAAATGACACTACAAGAGCTATCTTGCGGAGTAATCGACCAATACGACTAGGCACTCTGATTATGTGTCATTGAACTCACAATGGAAGCAGATTGACCATGGTCTCATCAATCCCAAGTGTCAGTCCCTCCTTGTGGCGCTCCACCTCTAATAGGATCTCAGCTACCTCAAGATCCTATAACGCATCCCATCCTACCGTAATGACCTGTAATAGTCCCACTTCCTCCTCTTGTGGTTATCTCTCTATACAATGGAGATATGTAGCACCTACTAGTCAAACAAGTCCAACATATGCATGAAAACATCAAATAGTTTAGTCTCCGGAACATCAAAAAACACAAAAATTTTGTAAAACATTCAAAAACTTAATGGTCGAAGTATTTTACTTAAAGCATCCCATTGCTCACCCTCAGGAAACTTGAGCTCGGGATCATCACATAAATCCATCCCCGTGTAAGGATAATCATCAATAATGATGAACTTCTACGCAGCCACCCAAAGAAGGCTAGTGAAAATTTGATCATTGATGGGCCTACATGTCAGCTCATGTGCTCTATCCACCTCCTCTTCTGTGGAGTCCTCAAATCGATGGGCTCGAGCACAATCTGCTCACGGTGTAGTAATGGCACCAAATCTAGAGAAAAAGAGACTAAGATGGCCCCATATCCGAAGTTCTTCAACTTCCCCTTCTTTTCTTTAGTAATTTGTTCCTTCAAATTTACCAAGATACCCTCACCCCAGTTGAATACAGTCATCTCCAGACACTCTATCCCATACTACATGTATGATCTACTTGCTACGTGTAGTGTTGAGCTGCCTACCAATCTTGCAAAAATGAACAAGATTGTTCATTAAGGTAATTGGGTTACATCCTTTATGTTGATCTTGCCATCCCTAGTAGGAAGGAATTGAGGTCTGCAATAGGTAGCGATATAGTCTTTCCCCATCTCACCGCCACTTCTTCCACCTAGAAGAGAGATGCGGGCACCTTGCTTTGGCAATCCTATCATAAAGTAAATATCCTCTACCTATATCTCGAGTAGATTCTCCCCAAACCTGAATGCATGTCCCTGAATATCCCATGAATGAACAAGTTATTTCAACAACTCTATTTGTTGCCTCATACCGAGAATCTAGAAGAATTTCAATAACCCACAATTTTTTAGCACTTGGATGGTAGCAAGGTCATTTTCCGCATTCAAATCTTGTTCTTCATGTTACCTTTCTCTCCAAACGAATGCCATTTTGTGCTAATGGGTACCTGAAACATCAACAAGGCATCAATTAGGCCCTTTTCCATGCAAAAATGTTGACAAAATTTAAGGTAAAACTGAAAGAAAACTTAGATAAACGTGCCCAATGCACCCCAACAGTGTTTACTAAAGCATTTCACCTCTACTTGTAGTGTTCCTCTACCTAGGTTCAATGCAGTTTTCAACATAAGGGGGCGCATTGGTCCCAGGGTGCTTTTTATGAACCCTAGGTGCCTCAAAACCTTAAAGTTTTGCATGAAAACACAAAAACTAACTGTGGAAATATAGAGAAGGGTTTCAGTTCTTAGCTGGAAGTGATTACACTTGAAATGATTCCCTTGATTGGCCAAAATCAGTTGCAGAAGATCAAGGGAAAAAGGGCTCCAAATACTCATTGTTGAAGGTAAAATGTGAAATGGTAAAACTGAAAAGTCATTTTGAATATTTATGGTGATTTTTTTATTATTTTATTCATTTTTAGTATTTTGAGCTAGATATGCTTCATGTTTACTGTGAAACGGGTATGTTTAATCCTTCTTGTGGTGTTTTGAGCAAGTCAACAGTTGTTGGCAGGTTTTCATTGTGTTTTGAACATGTTACTTTGACCTCAAAGTATACTTTTATCTCTTTTTCAGGCTTTATAAACCTATGAAAAAGGAACCCCCCTGAAGTTCTTTTTCAGCTCTTTTTAGACTCCCAAAATATGAAAATATTTTTGAGCACTTGTCTTTTCGAACTCATAAAAGTAAATAAAAGTATGTCTACTCAGTATAAGTTTTACCCTTTTCCTGACTGAGATGAACTATTTATGAAAAATGAATACCTTATTTGAACATGGCTAAGAGGTTCTCTTGGATATTGTTTTCTACCTTTTTGGGCCTAAGGGACTACCTACGAAAAGGGGCACTAGGAGTTTTCTTTTTCCCCTCTTTTTCAAACTCTCTAAACATGAAAAAGATGTCGAGTTTTACATTCACTAGACTCGTTAAAACATAAAACAGTGATGGACTTGTCGAACATGACGAGGCCAAGCCACTCCTTCTCAGGGTTATTTAAATATACTTGGATGAATTCATCCAAAGGATGAACTTACTAATCAAGGATATTTTATCCTCCTCAAGCTTGTTAAAAAATAAAGAGGTACTGATCAGTATGGTTGGGTAAATTGGGTAAACAAGGGATTCCATTTTGCTAATGGAAGTGAGTCGGTCTTGAACATGCCACTCTTCCACTTCATCTTCGTGGTTGTTGGGTTGGGTAATATACTTGTATTTTGGTTATCATACCATTTTTAGAGCCTCCATTTCAGTTTTCAGTCAATGTTTCCAACTTCATTCAGTTTTGTCGATGTGTTCAAGAGAAGTCATTTAGTTGATCTGTGCTACAATACTCGTAATCCTTCATTTCATGTCTTCTTTTCCTGATCCAGTTTTATGTCAGCATCATTCTGATCATTATGTCTCAATCATGATACCCATTACATGTCGTTGATGTGGGATACATCAAGGCCCTCTTGTGATGGGTCACTTCCCGTCGACATCAGCACATCATCTAGGAAGTTGACTTAGAAACACACCTTTGGTACTTTGGTTCTTGCATACATCAATGGCAAGTTTCTTTGCTATCGGCGATAGGTTTACATCAATGTCCTTCGATTGAAATATTTTGTGTGGTGTTCGACATCAACTCATTCATTCACACCATATGAATTGTAGTATAGTACCTTGAGAGGCATTAACATCATCGATGGTTTATCTCGCATCTGTTAATGACTTACATCATTGGCCAGTAATCAGATGGTGTATAGCATGTTCGGCTCTAGCTCATTAATTCACATGGTTAGAATTGTGTATTGGTTGGTCGTGTGAACAAGATAGAAGACCCTGGATCTAGTTTCATCCATCTGAGTTGCAATTTCAAGAATTATACAAAGATCACAATGTATGATGGATGCGATCATATAAATAGTCATACAGTCATGGGTCCACCAATTACATCTATGGACGTGTCTTTTGATCATTGTACATGTTATGTTAGCTTATGAGTTGAGTATGGGTATGCCTCCCTCAGAAAACAAAGATGTCATGTTGTAAATGTATTGCAACAGATCAAGCTCATTAGTTGTCATTGATCCTAACTTGTCACAAGGTAAAGTACTTTAGTCATCAATCATCACCTCTGAATTTTCTCTTTAGGGGGCATTATATTATAGGCCATTTTTTCACATCCAATTAGTGAGCCTCCTAATGCGCTCAACATCCTATTCCCCCTTGTCACCATCTTGCACAAAATCCTAAGCATGTTTCCTTCATCCCCTAGAATTTTAGCCCTAAATTTCTCCCTGTAAGCCTACTGGGGTGTGTTCTCCTACAAATTTCTCCATTATGGCTTGCATTGGTCAGTAGTAGGTTTCTCCCCTTTTCACCTGCATTGGTTCTAGAAATTCGGGAGAATGATTAGGATTCTAGAAGCTACCCCTTCTAGTAGTTTCCAGAAGTTGTTACAGCTACTTACCTTGGATAAAACATTTGGATTATATCCTCCATACTTTGGAGTTTTCACCACTTATCCTCTGGCCCTGTCCCTCCATCAAAGGTGGATCTATTACCCTAGATTGGTAATTGGATAAGAACTCCCAACTTACCGTACTTCTCTATATATTCCCAACCTTCTATGTGGTTGGAGGTTGGCTTTTAGAGAGTGATTCTACCCTTATGTTGTTGTGGTTAGTGGTTACTATCTCATTCATTGAGGGTGATTGGAGATGCATATTGTGACAAGGAAAGGACAAGTCAACAACTTGGAGGAGCTCTTCTACAAGATCAACTGCTGCTTATGATTTTAATCTCCTTCCATTTATATTAATGCAAAAAATTAATTGTTCTTGTATATGTGATGTCATTATTTCATATATTTCAATACCATGTTGATCTGTTGAATGAAGACTTAGATGATACTTCATAGATCCCGTAGTTTCTTGGCTTGGGTTATCTAACTGTGCAGGTTCTAGTTTTGGCATTCAGGGATGGAATTGGAGCTTCCAAGCTAAAGAAGGAGTGAAGTGGTATAAGGATTCTAGGTAGGCCTCACTCTGTCATCTAATTACTTTAGGGAAAAGAAGTGTATTCCTTGTCTCTTTGTTGTTCTATGTTAGCCACCGACCTAGAGGAGATAATTTTGTATGCAATTGTAAATCCAGTATAATAAACCTGAAATATCCAATCTTAGCAAGAGAAAGGACAAGAGATGAGGAACATGGAGCCATTATTACACCAAAAATCTATTTTTATTATCTCAAGAAGTCCATTCACATTGTAAGTAGTAATCGAATAAGGGACAAGGAACACAAATATTCTCCCAAGTAGGTCAACTCTAGAAGAATTTCTCCATTACAAAAATTATATATAGCCATGTATTAAACTATTTTCTTGGTCATTGTTTCTTATGAAAGAATTTTGGACATTCGGAAAGAGAGTGTAAATATTATACTGATTATTATAAAGGTTCTCACCAAACCAATACAAATAATATTGTAAACAAAAAAATGGAGATAATGTTGTCCTCAATAATAAAAATCATAATTCGTTTGCTGCATTATCCAATTATAGTATATAGTATTACAGATGCAACAATTTTGAACATATGGCTTGAGACTGTCCTACAAATTCAAGAAGGGTTTTTGAACAAAAAGTAGGAAGAATCACCAAGAGAAAACTATGGATTGGTTATGCATGCTCAAAATTATAAAACTCAGTGGTACATTTGTTAGTGTGAAATTTCTTGGAAGGTGAACCAAAAACACTTCACTTAAGTCACTAGATGACAGGTGACCCTAACAAAACTTTGTGGTTGCTTATGCTTCAAATCTGCAATAAAACTAGAAAAAACTACAATAAAACAACATATATGATCCAAAACAGTAAACAACAATGCGTATATCCAATGTAATAACCCAAATGGAAAGACTTTTTAAAATGAATAAATCTTTTATTAATAAAACCTGGTGAAGAGGATCTACAAAAAGGGTATGCAAATCCCCATCTGTGTGATGATTCCTTTGATGTCCTCGATGCTTCAGTAATCGATTCTCTCTCTCAATGTGTGAAAAACCCAAAAAAATGTGGAGAACTCAAATGGGATCTCAAGTGAAAAGAGATGATAATGGTGACGACGATAATGATCATGGTGAAGAATCAATGGAAAACCCTCCTATTTTTAACAAAGTATTGAGTTAATCTAAAAAATGGAGAATAATAAAATAATATTGACCAAATCAAGATATAATCATTAAGAATAATATATTATATTTTTTAGAGAGGGAAAATATATTCAAAATGGCCAAATATATATATTTCAAAATAATTAACAAATAAAATTATTTATTCATTATTTCATGAGGATTAGGAATGGTGTGAAATTGAAATAATTATTAAATAGTGATTTAATAAGAAATATGAACTCTCGTTGTCATAGGTAGAGCCACTGCTGCCAGCAGGCATCCATAGCCTCAACAGGCTTACCTCTTATCCCAAAGAAAAGTCAGTATCCCATCTATTGCTTAATATTTCAGAGGAAATATATTTCTATTTTTATTTATTTATTTATTTATTTTCTATTAAATAACTCTGAAAGCCATTGTCGTGACTTGGTGACCAGATTTGGATAATTCCATTCACAAGTATTTATAGTAATGAACAAGCCAACTCATGATGAGACCTTTTGTGTTACAACAAGTTGTTGTAATCCATTATCTTCGTGTAATGCCCCACTTAATCTTATCATACAAATTTTATTAATGTTTACATTACCTGAAAATATTGAGAAACATTGGTGAATACCTTCATTTGGGAAACTGTAAATTTTATTTACTGATGTAAAATTTATTATTTCTATTATTCAAATTCCCAACTTGTCTTATCAAAATTAATCTTGGATAGGATATGGTCTCCTTCCATTATTACCAATTTTATATTCATACCACATTCCCAAATGTACTCTCACATTTACTTGGGAGAAGACATGGTCCTCTCCAATTAATTACCCAATTTTATATTCATATCACATTCCCAAATGTACTCTCACATTTACTTGGGAGAAGACATGGTCCTCTCCAAATAATTACCAATTTATATATTCATCTCACATCCCCAAAATGTACTTTCACATTTACTTGGGAGAAGACGTGGTCCTCTCCAACTAATTATCAATTTATATATTCATCTCTCATCCCCAAATTGTACTCTCACATTTACTTGGGAGAAGACATGGTCCTATCCAACTAATTATCAATTTATATATATTCATCTCTCATCCCCAAAATGTACTCTCACATTTACTTGGGAGAAGACATGGTCCTCTCCCATTAATTACCCAATTTTATATTCATATCACATTCCCAAATGTACTTTAAAATTTACTTGGGAGAAGAGAAGTCAACTGTAAGGATGAGGGAGAGGTTATGACATTAATGAGAGGTGGTCGAGGTGGAGAAGAGAGGAGGGGCATAAAAGGGAAAGGAGGAAGGGAGAAAGGGGGATGTTGGGTCTAGCTTTTGGTTTTGGTTGGCTATGATTTTGAGGAATTGTTAGAGAGAGAGGAAGGGAGTATTGTTTATCTTGGTCTTGGACACACATACTACATCTGGTTGGACTTGGGTTGGGAGGGCTAGAGAACCTGTGGAGGTTTCTTGGGCTAGGAATTATTTCCTAGTTGGCTGGGAGGTAAATCCAGTCAGTAGTCAAGAGGAGCAATTGAGCAAGAGTAGCAGCTCAAGGGCATCTCCACTGAGCCATCAGTACAAGTATTCCTCTATGCATAGATAACTCATGTAAGTTATTGAAATGAAATGTTTACTGTTAAAGTAATAGGGGTTAGACTGTAAATGGTAAATTATCATTGTTTAAATGTCTTGTAAGAAATGGTAAATTTTCATTGTTTAAATGTATTGTAAGAAAAAAAAAAGGTTATTGCCTCGTACTTCATTAATTCCTAGAGAATATAGATCTGTTAGAAGACCCTAGGATGGGACCTTACACTTGGCGTGTTAACCAGATATGATAATGTCACTACGATCAATGCTCATGATCATGGTAGGCTGACTATATAAAGAGACCCCCTATCTTCCAGATATTACATATAGTTTATTTGACACTCTGATGATTTTAACATAGATGGTGAGACAAATCCTCTCCTTAAGAGATTGGGATGACATAGAAGAGTGATAAAATACTAAACAATTTCCTTTGTTATTTTAGGAGTTGTTTATGATAAAGGTTGTTGTAAAACAAGATTATCTCTTATTTTATAAAGCTAGAGATTATCATAATGATATGGAAAGACAACATAATAAGAGTTTCAAATCTAAATATGAAAGAAAGAAATTTGATAATTATCTTAATTTTATTTCTTTTTCCAATGAATTTCATTAAATGAGAGTAAAAATTTTCCTATGCATCAGACCAAAGGTAGGCATGATGCTACTTCCCAACTAGAAGGTTGGAATATCACCAAAAGCACACTCAAAGGGATTTGAAAAAGAGGAAGATCTTGTGAAATCAGAACCAAGAGCAGGATTAAAGAAGCATACAATCCAAACCAAAAGAGAAATAAAAGTAAAACACTACAAGCAAGATCATGAAGTCAACGTGACTCAAACAAGATAAAAGCAATATCTTGACGTAAGGGATTTAGGATCTTGTTATGTATTTTTCAATTAAAATGTTGTCTTGTTAAATGATTTTCTTATTCATGATTTTGTTAAAAACTACCTAATGAAGATTTGTGATTAAAAAAAAATGCATTTGAGAGCTTAACATGGATTTATTTCCTTAATGAAGACTTTCTTTAAAAACGTATCTCGAAAATGATAACAAAAATTAAAAGTTAAGGAAAACTCCCTTAATAAGACTTGAAAAATGCTCCATTTAGCATTTATGTTTATCACAATTTTATTTTCGGAGAATCTGGATCAAACCAAAAGCTACAAAAAAAAAAAAAAAAAAAAAAAAAAAACTAAAGTAGAAAAGAACAAACTGAAATAAAAATGCTAATAGATGATAATAAAAATGCAAATTCATACATGGAAGAATTTGATAATAAGTTTACCTCATCAGTCTTCATCTTCTTCCGTGTATTTCTTAAGAATGTTTAAAATCATCTTTTTATTCAATCTACAAAATATTAAAAAAAAGAAATATAATATATTCCTAATTCTAACTGAATGAAAGGAAACATGACTAGATATATTCATACTTCCAATGTAACCATTTTATCATTCTAACTCCTGGATGTATGTATAGGTCAATCAAGAGAAGTAAAACTGAAACTAAATTATAAAAATAAAAATTCAACCTACTATGCACACTTAAATTTTTTAACAAAATAAACTTGTTTACATAATCTCTTCCTTGAAATTGTTCCAAACATTTGCCTCCATGATTGTAAAATTCAAGATGAGTTTCAATCGATGTTTGAAAGAGATTCAAAGAAAGAGGAAACGACAAGCCAAAGTTATATGATATGTATTTAAATATCGAAGGTTGTTGTAAACAATGACTAGAAATTTTCCTCTCAAATGAATAGATAAATAATGGATAGTAATGTAAAAGATTTCTAGATGGATTACATGGCTGGCCAAAATGCGTTGCTAGTTAGCTTCTGAATATCAACATATGTGAAAAAATAATTTAAAAATCAGAAACAAATTGACCACTCATAATCATAAAATAGAATCTCAAAATCAAAAGTAGCTAATGTTTATGATTGAATTTCTTAAATGGATTTTCAAATATGTTGATTAATGTATTTGGTGAGGGTCTCATGCTATGAAGCTCATAATGCGAGCGTAGTATGTGCACAAAATAAAAAATAAAATTGAACAAATAAAGAATTGAAAAGAATGAGAGAAAGATAATTTGTTATATACATCTATGTTACAAATTATGTTACAACACAGTGGAAGTTTGTTTACAGAAATTTCCTTTTTACAAATGATTATGAATTTAAAATCATTATTATCCTCAAGATTAAAACTGCAAGGTACATTATCATTGTAGGATTGAGAAATCGGAGTTGATTTATAATCATTGAAATCATTTTGACTATGAGAGGAAGTGTTTGAATTGTTATATTTTTCACTTTCAAAAACATATTCATTTGAGGACTAGGAATCAATTAAAACAATTTTTGAAGATGAAGAAGCACCAAGTTGAATATTTTAATTGTCATAAATAACTTTATTAGTGTCTTTCTTGGTATCTGATTCTTCAATAGAATTACAAGGAAGAGAAATTAAATACTTAAACTAACTCGTTAATCGATGTTCAAGAGGGAAGTCATTGGATTTAAAGAGAATTAATGTCAATTTAAATTTAATTGAAAATTGATCCAAGGGATCACCTTCTGTCCTACACAATTCAAGTAGTTGTTTGCACACCTTTTTGTAGTTGTATTGTTGAAAAGTCTGAAGGAAAATTGTTGCAAACTCATCCTAGCTATGTACTAAGGCAACTAGAAGTGAAAGACACTAGTCTTTTGCTTGTCCTGTCAAAGTATATGTGAAAATCCTGCCAAGATCAACCTCATCAATATTAAATTTTTGAGAATTTGAAATGAATTGAAAAAGGTGATTGAAGGCAAAATACTTACCATTCAAATTTACCTTTGGCAAAGTTTTAAATCCCTTGATTGGAGTAGTGTTTGATTGTGATACACTAAAGCATCTCCAAGGAGGTTTTTTGGAGGAACCTGTAATTCAAAATAAAAAAATTTGCAATAAAAAATTTAACAAGAAATTTAAAACAAGCCCTCCTTTTAGTGCCAAAAATTTTTATCAGCAAAAATGACCCTTCAACATTTTAAGGGAGACCACCCGGTCGAGAACTTAAAACAGTTCCTTTTCCATTGAAATGGTGGTTCTAACTGGTTCAATTGGGTCTAGCTACCCTCTCTCTATCTCTACTAGCTTAAAGTATGAGTTTCACCTACCAATAAAGAAGAGACATCAAATCGTCTCTCCTTGTTGATCAGGCAAGAAAGTGATCCTTAAGCTAAATTTAAGGCCTAGCCAAACCACTCTAAAGACTGCCCCTATGAGGTGACTTCTAGGATGCAAAAAGTATAATCTAAGATGCATCTAATCCTAGACCTATCTTGATTGAAGGAAGGATTAGTCCTTTTCCCAATCAAGAGAAAGCTAAAAGGACGGGAAAATAAACATGTTGGAATTGAAATGAGATAAAGGAAATAGACTAGGGAAATAATTCGCATGATCTAATCCTTGTTAAATCAAATATAAACAAATAAGTGCCTAATAAATAGTTACCAGACACTTAATTGTAAATAAATCCAACTCCTAATAAACTTATGCATAAGAAACGAAAGATTCATGCTATAATAATGAAATAGTTCAAATACATGACATGTAGGAAGCAAGACATCTATAATATTAAATTGTTAGATAGATAGCATATCAAGGAGATAAAGGTTTGTCCTTATGCAAGTTCTAGTTTCGAAACTCATTTCTCATTAACCCTGCGAGATAGCTTAACGAGATTCTAAATGAGAATTTCAGTAAACAATCAACATTAGTGTTGAAAAGCCACATACATACTCATACTCCATAAATGAATTTGAAATCTAAAGAATTTATTTTCAATAATATAGTAGGCAATATTGTTGTACATCTGATTACATAAATAAATCTTATTACAAAAATGAATCAATTACATAAAACATCAGAGAATTACAATATTGTAGGTCCTATGTTGTCTCTAAATCAATTCTCTGTCTGCAAAGATGGATCTAATCTCACTACAATAGTGCAAATGAGTCTTAACTTCTTATATAAAAACAGGTTGTAAGCTCTAGTATTACTCTACCTCTTTTATCTCAGATTTGAATCCCTTTCTTCTATCTTAGATATGGGTATTTATACATAATGGAAATATTAATAGTTCCCCTCTATTACTCAATAGTCGGAGCAATAAAAGTAAAATGAATAAGGTGGTTTTTCCTCTGTTAGATCGTAGGCCAAATATAGATTTTATCAGTTGAGAAAAATCACCCTGTTTGGTACGTGATGATGAGTTTGGTTTTCTTCTAACATGATAGAATTGCACTTTTCAAAGTGAATTCCAATCTTAGCCTCATTGTTTCAAACACCTCTAACTATTTTAATCCAGCATTATGCCACTTGGTGGGGTTCCTTCAAGAATATTGACTGGATCTATTTTCCATCATCATCCATGGAATCCTCTCTATTATAACAATTATGAAAGTTAGTTGCAAATAGAGGATTTTATTAAAATGGAGAAAATAGGTTAAAACACTATAATACATATAAAAATTCATTTATATCGTGAGACCCTTTTTAAATTAATTAAGTGGAATTTTATTTATAATAATAATAGAGGTCAGAGCAGAAGTGACATGTGGAAATAGATGAGTGGTATCAGAGGTAAGCCCATCAAAACCTTTTTTAATGGGCACAAACAAAAAATGTTGATACGTCGATATTGGGAGGCTCTGATATGGAGCGGACGTGATATCTTTATATACTAGAATTAATACCATATCGATTCTGAGATATTAGAGCCTAACAGATATCAGAAGTTAGAGAGGCAAGGTGTATCAGAATATCAGAGATCAGAGGGGACATTGTATCAGAATTTTTTAAAATCTTGCTCAGTTGAAAATCTCTTATAAGTCTTGACCCTGATGGGAACAAGAGTAATGATGTAGCAGTTGGGGCCTCTCGTCAGCTATATTATAATAACGTGGGACTTTGGGTTTTGATTAACTTTGAATATATGTCATAAGCCATATAAATATGAGTTCAACCTTTGAATATTTTTAATATAGCTCTTATACTATATCAATATATATGTGTGCCACTTGTTTTAAGCCTTCGTCTATGACCAATTTTTTAAGTGTGAAAGGTTTAAATATGCTTTTAAACAGTAAGCCATTACATAATAAAAGTCTTGGTCTCGAGGGCTATGAAATGTATGATATAAAATAAAACATAATATTTACAAATATAAATATTTCCATAAAGATAATTATTTACAAAGGGACAAATTTATAAAATAAAAGGTAAAATACATTATATAAGGCCAAAGAAGTGAAAAACATCCAATCTCCAATTAGGCGCTATTTTCAAACCAAATGTCCAAATGAGATCAAATGAGATATGATAGGAAGATAGGAACATATTAGACTCATTGAAGCCATCCAAATGCTCAAAATAAAATAGTAATATGACCAGCCATTCAATAAAAGGGTCCCCATAATGAGAATTAAGTGAATAATGGGGGGGGGGGGTGTTGTGTTTTTCCCACAACAGGTTCAAGCCTAATCTTCTCAAACTATCACTTCTTCATAGCAAGTGGAGGTTCAGGGTAATATTAAAAATGTTGAACAAGGAATGAGGACAAAAGAAATTGTTGATAAATCTTCCATTCATGGTCAAAAGGAAATTGAGGTTATTCCTGCTTTCTCTACCTCAGAGGTTACTCTCAATATAGAGGAGTTCCCCCTTTAGATATATTTTACAGTCCTTAGCACAAAGCAGTAGTTGAAAGAGGTAGAAAGAAAAGGAAGATAGAGTAGTCTCAATCATTAGTTCCTAGCAAGCTTTCTTCTTTCGAATTTTTCTGGAAGGGTTCCTCTACTACACCTTCTGAGAGATTGCGAAAATTTACTCAGTTCACAAGAGCTTATGCTTTTGCAACAATAGATAAAGAAATCAAGGTCGAAGATATTTTAAAAGGAAAATAAGGATTAATAGCATCATTGAAATGAGAAATTGGTTTTGAGAAATAGAGAATTACTAAACAATGTAAAAATCAGACAGTAAAGTTAAAGAGGCAATTGGATGCACTGAAAATAAAACACGATAAGGAGACATAGGTGAAAGATGATAAACTTAAATAGATGCAAAAAAGAATCAAGGAGTTGAGCGTTAATCCTTGGATTTCAAAATTTAAAAAGGAAGTTAAATAATTGATACGTTGTTAAAGAAAAAGAAAAAGGTCTTTTGCATTAGACTCCTGACAATTCAAGATCAATGCAAGATACTGAAGTCCCTGATGATCAATTGAATGACATCATGAATTATTTTTATGAAGTAAATGATTCACTAACATATTCCACAACTTGGCAATAAAGTAGAGAAGGTGGAGAGGAATATCTTCCTCAGATTTATGAAAAACAAAAGATAATAATTTTCTGAGAGTGGGAAATCAGAATGAAACAAGATAAAGATACATTAAATGAGGTCCGAGATATTTCCAGCTCTATCGTTGAATCTGTCAATGATACACTATCACAATGAAATATAATTTTGAACTTCCCAAAAGGTTTTCTTCCAAATGCCAAGACTTTAATGAGGACTTGGGAAGAACACAGAAACAAAATGGTTGAAAGAATCAAACGGTTGTCTAAAATTAACCTCGAGAATCATTGGTAGTTCCTTCTCAAATCTCACAGCCAATGGTTGGTACTTCGTTTTTTATCCAGTGTTTCTATATAGATGATATCGCCATTAAAGTCAACTATTTTCAGCATTCATATGAGGATCAAACCTAAAGTCCTCTAGAACTCACTAGCCTATTGGACATTTACATGCTGCGACAACTCAACATTAGAGAATCCTCGTCCTGAATTTAGAAGTTGTTGCAACAATTTCCTATCATGTTTTTACTATTTTTGTCTGTTGAAAGATTGTAGGATAATCTTTTTTACTTTCCATTTATTAAGACTGTAAATTCCCCTCTCTGATATGGAGATAAGAGTTCTGAATTTTGGAAAAAGAGGTTTTGAAATTGCACTATTGTATTTTGATTTTTTCTTAATATAATTTAAACCACTTGCAGTTCCAGTATGAGCAGATCTACAGTTTATCAGGTACTATTATCCTATTTTACTGTATTTTTGTTTTGAAAGGAATTGTTATACGATATTTTTCACGTATAAGTATGTTTATAAATCTTCCATGATCACTATTGGCATGATTGATTGAAATTTAATGTTATATCGTGAACAACGAAATTTTTGTCATATGTGATACATTAATAAAATTAATTTAATTAACTATTTAATTAAATTATTTTTTTTTTTTATAGAGAAGGTTTTTGGCGATAATCACATTAAAATTCATTTGTCGACATGTTTCGAACTAGCAAGTGTGGTTCATCGTCAAGACAAGATGAAGAACCCGATTAGACAAGAAGTTAAATAAAGAGATCTATCATTCAATGGCTAGAACGAAAACTGGAATAATGGAGGAATCTTTGCATCTCTTAAGGAACGCCAGATCTGACTTCATCTTCGAAACATGCAAGCGTGCCCGTTCAAAATGATGAACCTTAGTTGCAGTGGCCCTTCCGTGCAGGGATGTAATTATTGAATTTAGGCTTCTATGATCCATATCAAGTTTACAGAGAAGGTTTTCAGTGATAATCACATCAAAATTCATTTGTTAACGCATTGCGAACCAACAAGTGTGGTTCATCGCTAGGAAAAGATGAAGAAGCATATCAGGCGACAAGTTAAATAAAGGGATCTATCATTCAACGGCTGGAACGAAAACTGAAATGATGGAGGAATATCTGCATCTCTTAAGGAATTCCAGATCTGACTTCATCCTTGAAACCTACAAGCATGCCCATTCAAAATGATGAACCTTAGTCACAGTGGCCCTTCCATGCAAGGATGTAATTATTGAATTTAGGTTTCTGTGATCCATATCAATTTTATAGAGAAGGTTTTTGGTGATAATCACATGAAAATTCATTTATCAACGTGTTTCAAACCAACAAGTGTGGTTCATCGTCAGGACAAGATGAAGAACCAGATTAGGAAACAAGTTAAATAAAGAGATCTATCATTGTTGGCTTGATGGGCCTTGACCTAGGTTTGACATTAATTAGCCAAGAAAATCCCTACACTACTGGCCCTTTCAGCATCAATTCGCAGAGCATGGACTCAAGTCTCACCCGAAGCAATATGGGGGGATCCAGGAACCAAGTTTTTGCACCCTGAGATGGTTGTGATGTCGGTTTTATACCTTCAACTCTTTTCTCGTGCAGGTCGATAAGCATTTTAGGGCTTATCGATATATTCTCCTTATTCATCCTTTGAACCTCCGCGAAGGTCTACGATAGTCCTTCGTGCAACCTTAACAGGTGGTTCAGGCACTTACACGCCTTTATTGTATAATTACCAAAATTATCTTAAGTGTTGGCCAACTTTAACATGCATTTATGATTATCTCTGCGTAAACATATATCTCTACTTGTGATCATATAACACAAGGAAATATATAGATTCACGCATCAGAATAATAATAAAACATAAACCCAGTGTTCAACATAACATAATCGCATGTAATTAATAGAAGTAAAATACACAGGTAACTCCAAAATTCTCCTCTTTATTATTGATTCAAATATCTAGTACAGACTCTGACTACCCTGCGCACATAGCTGTAGGGGTCTGTGCAATTAGCTGCGGGCTTCTCCCCTAGTCATATGTGCACTCAACTGCAAAGCCTCTTCCTACGCTAAGACTCTTTATTCCTAGCTTCACAGACCCAACAATGACTCCAAATTATCCACTACTAAACTATTATTGACTACTGAACTACCTTAGACTCTTCTAAGGCTCCCCTTTTATACAATCCCATGGTCCGTGGACCATGGGTAGATCTCTAAAGTGGACATGACCTATACAAAAGAAGGGCATAAAACCCTTAGCAAATATTTACATCTTTGTGCTCTATGGCCACAAAATGCAAAGAATTTACATTCTTTCCTACAAAATTTGGGCTTTCTACCCCAAAACTTGGGCTTTTAACCTCAAAATTGACCCCAGGGGACCTGTTCCCAATAGGCCCCCAACAAAAATCTGGTGACTTGCCCATGAGTCACTTTGTTGCCACGAAGATCTTGTCATGAAGACCTCCAAGCTCCACTTGTACCACTGCAAATTCGGTGGTGCACTATGTTGCCGCCTGCTTCATCTACTCGACTAGCTACTCTATCGCTGGCCCTGTGCCATCTACCTATACCTTCTGCTACATTTCCTGTAGACTAGCCAGTTTTCTTCAATGGTGGCTATGAGCACATATGCATTGTCTAGCCAAGGCTTCAATCGAGCCTTCAATAATGCTTCCATGTATTGTGTTGCATCCACCTTCTCTTTTAGCACCTTTGCTTCCTCTAGCTTCGCTAGTGTCTGGGTAATGGCGACGGTGTGTGCCATCAATTTAACCTCGTCATATCACTGTTGCAGCTCCCGTGCCTCTGTTTCCTGCCTCTGCACATAGGGATCCTCCTGTAATCTGGTGACTACTTCGAGCAACTGCTCGAAGAGCATAGTGCAATCCTTTATTGCATTATCTATTGCTGCAACCATGTCCTTAACAGCTGCCTCGCGCTGCTCTCGGACTTCTGGCAAAGTCGAAGGCTAGGCATTCAACTCAAGCTCTAAAATATTAAGGTTCAGTTCAAATTGAACCTTTTCCAACTCTATTCTTGCTTCACGCACTTCAGCGGCGAGCTTCTGAATTCTCACATCCACTGGGTCATCTTCGAGAATGTCCAGTTCTGGAACAATCCTGCATGCCTCAGCCACTACCTTTGTCGTGTGCTCATTCTTGTCCATGATGGCCTTAAGAAGATCAATGGCAGAATTCTTCTGTGCAAGCATTTGAGCGTTGTTCATCCTCTACTCATTGATAACGTTCACTACGCATTGTTCTCGAGCCTGAAGTTTCACGATCACACCATCGTGCAGAGTGTGAAGGGCTTCACTAGGAAGCGAGGACAAGTTTAGCCCAACCCCCTTGAGGGCGTTAACGGTGGCCTTGTCAGCTTCTACTGCTGTGGTCAATGCTCCATCGAGTAGCACTATTGCCTAGGGATCCAGTGTGTGCACCATCTATGTTGCTTCTAAGGTGCCAAGTGCCAAACTAGTTGATGCCACATTGCTCCATCCCACACTGGTCTTTACCTATGACACCTAGATCTGCATCTCACACAGACCCATCTGAATGATGCCCAAGGCCTCTTTCTGTTGCAACTTGAACTGTTGCAACATTTCGCGGTCGCTTCCCTTATCGTATCACCAATGTCATTCAAATCACCTTCAGTCAAGGTGATTGGGTCAAGGGAAGTCTTGCTAGCCATAGACTTCTTCTGTGGCCCTACTTTCTCCTGTTCCCTATTGTGCTTAATCCAGAATGGAGTAGTCTCCGGGTCTGCTCCTCCCTACTCTGATTGTTGTTCTTCCTCCTCTATCTTTGGGGGAGGCGACTTCTGATTCCTGTCAGAGCCACACTCCTCCTCTTCTTCCTGTCTTCCTGTTTTCTTCATGGCAGCATGCTCCGCCTTGGTTTTATCCTCAACCTCCTTCTTCCTTTTCACGACCAATTCTTCCATTCTCATCTTGGCCTCTTCCTATTTTCACTTCACTACAGACTTTCTAGACCCAGCTGTCAAGTCCGAAGCGGTGTGCCAATCCGCCAACCAGTGGTCGAGGACCACTGTGATCATGTCATATGTAGCCAAGTATTCAAGGTCATACCACTTTTGTTCAGGATCCTTCCACACGCACATGGAGGCATGGTGGAAGTCCACCTTGAATTCCACATACTCTGTCAGCGGATCAAAAACTGTTGGGGAAAACCATGGCTTGTTGTTGATGGCCATGTGGATACTCATCTCCATCAAGATCCAAAACACCTTGTTGTCCTTGATCCTTTAGGGGTCCTTTGTAGCCCAGAGTGAAGTGAACTTCATTACTTTTGGTAGGTCCTGTGCGAATGGAGGAAACTAACTATCCTCTGGTAGCTCCCACGCGACCATCACTATGGAAAGCAACAACCATGCATATTGAAACATTTTTCTTTGATCCTTCACCTCTCTCCAGTTCACGAGGAACTCGCTAAAGATGTAGCGTGCCCAGTTGAACTATACGCCCTTTGTGCACTAGGCCGCTAATGACACTATTGGGGCCGACAGTTCATCTACGTGATACTTCCTCATAATATTTCATCTGAGGATCTGAGCGACTACCTTGACTGCGGGGTTGGTTATGCTAGTGATGGAGTAGCCACGCGGCTTCTTAGCGAGCTTAAATTTATCCTTCACTGCTTCGGCGAGGTCACGCTCACCTATCATCCTGCCAAATTCCATGGCTAGATTTTCTCCTACGTGTGGCAGCCAAGTTGTTTGGTCAATTTAGTGTGTCCTAAATTGCTATATAAATTGCCAATCCGGGAGTCGTAAACTGTTGAAGTGAAGTGCATTATCTATGCAAGATAGCCATTTTCTTATTTCTTTGTTGTTTTTAGTTTTTGATTTGTTTTTGGATTTATCTTCTTGTTGATTCCCTAATGTGAGATGGTGTGTGAGATGGTGATTCTAGTAATAAAGTATGGACAAAAGTATTCAAGGTAATGATGGCCTTTAAAATAATTTCTAAACTTCAAAGTGTTCCAGAGGTGTTCAAACTTACAATGATGAAATCAAGATGTACCTAGATTCTAATTAACAAAATAGTGAACTAGTGACTATGAAACCCAGTATCCTTGCTGCTATATAAAGAAAAGAAAAGACTGAACTCAAAGAAATTTAAGAACTGTAAGCAAAGTAAACTAAACCATATCACATCAACTCATTTTTTACCCCTCACCATTCGACTTGCTCTGGCTATAGGAGGTAATCATCCACAAATTGAGTAATCTGATATCTAAATTGCATAAAATAAAACTAAGATTAAACTACACATTCATCCTACAATCCCTCACCATTCGACTCGCTCTGGCTATAGGAGGTAATCGAGAATGATATGAGTAATCTAATCACTAACTTGAAAAAGTAAATAAACTAGTATCAAACTATACATTCACACTCAATCCCTCACCATTCAACTCGCTCTTGCTATAGGAGGTAACTGAAAAATGATATGAATAGTCTAATATCTATCTTGCAGAAAAGTAAATGAACAAAGCAAAACTAAAGAAATAAGCAGTGATGGAATTAGAACCAATAAAACAAATCAGTAGTAGGACAAGATAATTCCATCATGTCATTAGTCATCAAAAACTATATGCACTTCCCGAGCTTCCTATTAGAACTTGAAATGCAAACACTGATCAGTTGACAATCAATTAAAAGCAGAAAAGAAGCTATGGACAACAAATAACATAAATACCATGAGCAAGTTAATATATACAGCAAATATCTATGGTATCAAGAGTATAAATTGAAGAAAAACATAAAGCTATACATCAACTACAGGACCTTGGTGTACAGGGGCCCTCTGCAACCTCGGCCAATCAGAAACAATCACGGATTTGAACTCAAAATTAGTGTCTTCTCATATATTGCAATGCAGTCATAAAATAGAAACTAAGTCTCAGCTCGATGGCTCGTACAAACAGTCAAGATTACATAACAGCAGCTACCAACCTATACGCATACGAAGATGCATTATTTATAGTAGGAAATACATAAATAATTCGTAAGGTCTGTGCTGGTAGCCAGACACATAAAAGACCATAATCGAAAATTTAGCAGCATGGTAGCCGTGGGAAGTAAATCCAAGGAGGTGTTTGTTGGATTCGGTCCACGAGCAGTCCCTAGGTGTTAGCACACCTCCTAAAACGCAGGACCTTGCCACGCAATCCTCCTCGTGATGAAAACAGAGTCGTGCCACCGCAAAACTCCTTGTGTTGACCACCGTTTGACCAGCTTTGACCGTGGGCTTCTGTGGATGATTTGGCTGAACCAAGGGGACACGTTCCATGTCCACGTCCTTTGTAACTTGCCCATGTGGTTGAGTTCTTCAATAGACACCTGTAGCATAGTGTTTAACAAAAAGGATGCGGAAATTGATTCTGGCTTCGGAAAGTGACAGATTCCGCAGCTGGTTGAACAAAAATCTAAATCAAACAGCAGTCACAAAACATAGTTAGGAAACCATTTATATGCTCATTTTAAACTAATATGCAATGATTTGATAGCTTAGAGGTTCAGGTAACTGGAGAAAAAGGCTAAAGAGGGATGTAGGAAAGATGTAAGTTTGGGACTCAACATACCCCCACTGTGAAGGTGTTGCATTTCCTCATGCAACCAAAATTTAGTCATATCCCTTTAGTCTATGTATTCTGAAGCCTATGCTAATACATCCAGTCCTCTCCTCTTCTTTCTTGGTGCTACCACCATCCTGGGTTTCCTTATCAAACATCTAAACTTGAGATTGATTAATTCCCTGCTCAACTTTCTGCACTTCTTCTTTAGTTTCTTGTTCTTCTTTTGCCACAAACCCATATGTAACATGGTATTATCATGAATAATTTTGTCCACTTTGCTTTGCTCTTTAAATGCCTCGTTTTCTTGTTTAATGTGCCTGTTTAAAACCTCTAATTCAAACACTTCTTATTTCAAAGCTTGAACCTGTGCATCTTGTGTTATGTGAGGCAGAATGGATGGTGTGCTCGGGCTTGCAGCTGTCTTCTCTAAAGATTCGAGGTAGTCATATACCTCT
>APFE030855645.1:5962-20829 GCA_000404065.3 Pinus taeda | reverse complement strand
GTTATTTATTATTTTAATTTCATTCTACTTAAAGGTTTTAAATTTTAATGAATTTCCTAAAAGCCCTCCAATGGTCAACCTATTAAAGATCTCATAGCCTAGACTTATGTCTAAAAATATAGACCTTATGCACCCTCGAAAGGTATGAACTAAACATATGATCCAGAGAAGAACACTCTCTGAAATTTTTGGCCTCCCTGAGCAAATAATGCAGAGGTTTGAAGTTGAAGAGGGTTAGAGTTTATTTATGTTTTCTTCTAATTGGGATTTTGTTGGGGCAGACCTTCTTCTTGAAGTACTTGTACTCAGACTATTCCAGAACTATGTCTCCATCTTGAACAATGAAGGCTATCTTTTTTTTTCTTTGGGCATTTAGGATTCATTGGGTAAAACTTTTCTTTTGCGGGTATGTTAAAATTGGCAAATAGGGCCAAACTCCATGTGGGTCATCTTATTAATGGCAACAGATATTTTTCTTGATCCCTCTCATCGAGAGGTGTAGGATTGATCTAAAGATCATCCGATTCCAATAATTATTCATGGAAAATATGAATTTATTAGTGTTATGGGATAATTCGTCAAGGTCAAAAAGCAACCAAATAAACCCCACTTGTGCTCAACGTTTTAGTATAAATAGGAGAGGTCTTCAAGTCATTTAAATATCATCTCTTGTGATCTCACTCTCCACTTGTTTGGGTTTTTGGTGGAAGGGGTGGTCTAGAGGAGATGCCTTCTACACAGCCCTAAAGGAGAAGTCTTGGATGTGCCCTAGCCGCAGTCAAGAAGGGTAGTGAAGTGTAAGCCCTCAACGCAGCCAAGGAAAGGCTCTGTAGTCTAAGGGAGCTTCAACGCAAATCTAAGGAATCCTAGAGGGAGCCCTAGCCGTAGTAAAAGAGGCCTTCACATAGCTGAAGGTAAAGCCCTCATATGTTGTCCCAAATGCCCTAGCCACAGGGCATGAAGGGACCTTAATTTGTTTTCTCAAGATACCCTCAAACGCAACAAGAAGAGAACCTTGATCTGGTGTCTATGGAGCTCCTAATCCACAATCGTTAAAGGTGCTAATATGCTGTCATAATGGAGACTCTAGGAGAAGAGTCCTATATGCTAGAAGTGTACTGAGGAGATCTGGCTACAGGCAAAAGAGAGATGAATTACGCTGTCATAATGAAGCCCTCAAATAGTCAGGAATAAATCTAAACGTAGGGCTAAAGGGAGATGCCCTAACTGTTGTTTCAAAGCACAATCATAAGCCCTAAACGTTGTCAAGGAGAGGTGACCTTAATACACAGTGAAGGGTGAAAAAGAAGCCCTTGTTCGCTATAATAATGTGTCTTAAATACACTAGCATTAAAGGAGTCAATCCACAATTGAGGATGACTATTCTAGGAAGCCCTTACTTGTTGTTTCACAGCTAGAGGATGATCCACAACTTTAGGAGGATGGTCATAGGCAATACTAATAGTTGGTTGTTGTCCAGAAAGAAGCCTTACATAGTGACCTAGCTATTGTTGTTGAAGGTGACAACAGGGCCATGTTTGGGTATGATGTGCTTGGCAAAAGTATCCAATGAGGAGGAACTATGAGGTTGCTGCTTGAAGGTTGATTGAATCACTGTATGAAGGGACAAGGTTACAGTGAACTGCTGAGCTAGGCCACAGGCCATAGCCAACCTTTGGAGGCCTCCTTAAGTGTTGCGTTCAGACCCTATAAGGCAGGGTATCATTGCACTAAATATGTGCAGGCAAGTTGTAGTCAATGGATGGATTGTGGGGTTGATTTAGAATGTTGTAGCTCACAATGTTTGTGCTTTATTCAGTGTCCAGGTCGGCTATGAAATGCTTTAGTCCTTTCAGCTTACACAAGTTTCCAGATGGGTAGACTTGACATGATCAATGAAGCAACAAAGGAGGCAGAGCGTTATAGAAGGAAAGATTCAGTATTCTAGGCAATTGGTTGAGCTGCTCTAGGCCTATCATCTGTTGCATTGTGTTATCTTCATGGTGAATATCTCTTATCTCTGATCTTGTATCTTGTCAAGTCAAAGTGTTGACCTCTGATGTATATGTACTATCTCTCAACTGTTGAACTATTGAAGAACATATAAGAAGAATTGATCAAGGGTTTCCCCACATTGGGGTTTGTCCCTGGCTAATGCCACATCTTGTGTCCTCTTGTCTTGGCTTGTCTTCTATGATTTATGTTTATGTTCTATCTACAATTTACTTTAATGCTGATGTGATTACTAATCTCGAAAATATATTGATCTAACTGTGAAAATTGAAATAAATTGCTCTAAGCATAGAACATACCTAAAATTAACATGGTATGAGAGGTGAGGTGAAGACAAAGCCCAAGCAAGAGTGAAAGAGAAATCAACGAAGGTAGTTGGGAAAGGACAAAAGGATCAATGGATTCCTCATCCCTCTTCTAATTCACCAAGGGTGAAGTCGAAGCAGAGAATATTATCAGAATGGCGTAGTGGAAGTTTCTAATGGCCTACTTAAAGATCACTTCTATGGGAAGTCCGGATCTAAGGGAGGAAGAAAAGGCAGATGCCTTGGTTGAAATAAGTTCGGCCATTATGTGAAGGAGTGTCTGAATGGAAGGGACACTTCACTTGATGATGATAACAATCATTCCACGGACATCTTCAATGATCAGAGGAATGACAGTGCAGGTCATCAAGGAAACGACCGACTCTTTAGAGAAAGCAAGGAACCCCTGGTATGAAGAATCAAATGTTGTTTCTGATAAGATAAAGAAGTGTTATCTTGTATTGGCCCTCTCCTTCAGATTCTTTGGGAATATGGCTTATTGATTGTAGTGCTTCAAGGCACTCCATCAGATAGAAGGGTGCTCTCTCTCTAATTTGGTAGAGATGGAAACATTCTTGGGATTATACTTGGAGTTGATGCCACCTATCCCGAAAAGGGTGTTACCCCTCAATTGAATGAGGGTAACTCGATTCATTTACAGAGTCTCTTTTATGTACCTGATCGCAACAAGAACTTGGTGTCCATTTCGGCAATGGAAGTCAAAGGTTTCAGGGTGTCATTCATCGATGGAAAGGTACGTGTTTGAAAATAGAATTTTCAAAGATGCTTTTACTCGTGGGTTCAGGGTTGGAAATTTGTATCAAATTGCAACAAGTCCATTGGGGACCATGTCAGTTGACACATAGCATCAAAGGTCTATGAGTCAGATGATGACAGAGATGCCTGAATTCAAAAGGAGCATGAAGGTACATGTCTGAGATGTACCGAAGGAAAATCTTACAAGGGGACCATTCCCCTCATATAGCATGTCCACAGGTTTAGAACAACCCCAGGAGGTTTGAGATTCATGATCGGGATTCTCATGTGTGCAGGTGGAAGAAATCCCTCTATGGCTTGAAGAAAATCACCCCGGGTTTAATATGAGAGGATTGATAGCTGTCAGATGAAGCTGAGATTCACTAAGAGTAAAGTTGATCCAAACCATTGTTTGAAGGTTGTGGAAGATAGACCTCTTATACCGACACCTTCTGAGAATGACCTATTTCTAACAGGTGCAGACCCTCTCACTTGCAGAAGTAAGAGGGAGTTGGATTCCGGATATGGAATGGTAAATTGCAAGCCCATGACTACCTCGAGGATATTAACTTTCAGAAGTTATATGATGGTGATGCCGGACCAGATTTGGGAAATGCCTCTAAGTTTCATAAACTCATTTGCATTGATGTTCTTGGTGAACTTCCATCCGGATATACGTTTTGCAGCTAGCATGGTGAGCTCATATTTGGTTGAGCTTGACTGAATTGGTGCCAAGAATATTCTGAGATATCTTCAAGGCACAATCTCTCATGGATTGAGATGCACTGCAGGAAATATGAAGCTGCATGATTATTCGAATGTTGACTGGGTTGGCAGTGTGGAGGATCACTAGAGCACTTCTCAATGCTTGTTCTTTTTGGTTTCTACTTCGATATCATGGATGAGCAGGAAGCACCTTCGAGACCGAATACATAGCCACGAGTATGATCTCGTATGAAGTTGCTTGGTTGTGGAATCTCTTCAGTTAGTTGTTTTGTACACATGATGAATACCACCGTGATCCTCTATGACAACCGGGGGGGATTCGATTGTTGAGGAATCTCGTATTTGATGATTGCTCCAACAGATAGAAATCAGATACTACCTTATTTGGGATATGGTAAGTTGATGAGAGAGGAGGATCCATTGCATTGAGACTGATGTACAGGTCGCGGACATTTTGTTAAAGCCCCGGGGAAAGGTCAAATCTATGACTTTCCTGAACGACTTGGAGTCATTGAGAGACCTTCATATAAGGGTCCTGCATGTTGCATGCATTGAGCTCTGGGAGATCCGGGGGCTTGGGGTACTTATTGGAGCAACACATGACCATAGGGTGACTCACCCTCCCCTAATGATGCTTTGTGTACAGGGTGAATAGCTCAGGCTTCCCTTGTGATACCCCGAGGCTACTTTGGGACAGGATGATTCGTTCTCCTATGAGCCAAGATGATTAGTTCTCCTGTAGGACAGGATGATTAGTTCTCCTATCGAAGCATCCTACCCATGTAGTCTGGGACTCATGGGGAATACCTCTCATCTGATCAATGAGTAGGGAAATGGGGTTAGGGACCATTAGTAGTACTATCAATGGACACATCATTGTATCTACCATACTCCCTATGCTAGGATGACCTCCATTGATCTGGGATCAATGAAACTGATCTGGGATCAGTATGAGTGGTTTGAGACACTCTCTTGTGATATTGATCTGGGATCAATGGAACTGACTTCGGATCAGTAAGAGTGGTATGACACACTCTCCTCATATGAAACTAACTTCGAGTCAGTAGAGAATGGTATGATACATTCTCAACCAATTCTTCTTGTTCATGGTTCAACAAAGTAGAGCATAGCAGTGCAAGGCATTGATAACATAGATAGTATAATCAGACATATGGATCAACAGATGGAGTTCTCCTTAGTTGAGAGGTAGTGTTAAAATTGGCAACTAGGGCTAAACTCCATGTGGGTCATCTTATGAATGGCAGCTGATATTTTTCTTGGATCCCTCTCATCGAGAGGTGTAGGATTGATCTAAAGATCATCTGATTCTGATAAGTATTCATGGAGATATGAATTTATTAGTGTTATGGGACAATTCATCAAGGTCGGCCAACAACCAAATAAACCCCAGTTGTGCTCAACGTTTTAGTATAAATAGGATAGGTCTTCAAGTCATTTAATACTCATCTCTTGTAAGCTCACTCTCCACTTGTTTAGGTTTTCGGTGGAAGGGGAGGTCTAGAGGAGATGCCTTCTACGCAACCCTAAAGGAGAAGTCTTGAACGTGCCCTAACCACAGTCGAGAAGGGCAGTGAAGTGTAAGCCCTCAACACAACCAAGGAAAGGCTCTCTAGTCTAAGGGAGCTTCAACGCAAATATAAGGAATCCTAGAGGGAGCCCTATTTGTAGTAAAAGAGGCATTCACATAGATGAAGGTAAAGCCCTCATATGTTGTTCTAAATTCCCTAGCCGCAGGTCATGAAGGGACCCTAATTTGTTGTTTCAAGAGAACCTCAAATGCAGCAAGAAGAGAACCTTGATCTGGTGTCTGTGGAACTCCTAATCCACAATCCTTAAAGGTTCTAATGCGTTGTCACAATGGATACTCTAGGAGAAGAGTCCTATATGCTAGAAGTGTAGTGAGGAGATCTGGCTGCAGGCAAAAGAGAGATGAATTACGTTGTCATAATGAAGCACTAAAATAGTTAGGAAGAAATCTAAACGTAGGGCTAAAGGGAGATGCCCTAATTGTTGTTTCAAAGCACAGTCATAAGCCCTAAATGATGTCAAGGAGAGGTGACCTTAATACACAGTGAAGGGTGACAAAGAAGCCCTTATTTGTTGTAATAAGGTGTCTTAAATATGTTATCATTAAAGGCCTCAATCCGCAATTGAGGATATCTATTCTAGGAAGCCCTTACTTGTTGTTTCACAGCTAGAGGATGATCCACAACTTTATGAGGATGGTCATAGGCAATACTAAAAGTTTGTTGTTATCCAAATAGAAGCCTTACACAGTCACCTAGCTGTTGTTACTGAAGGTGACAACAAGGCCATATTTGGGTATGACATGTTGGGCAAAAGTATTCAAGGAGAAACTATGAGGTTGCTGCTTGAAGGTTGATTGGATCACTGTATGAAGGGACAAGGTTACAGTCATCTGCTAGGCTAGGCCACATGCCATAGCCAACAGTTGGAGGCCTCCTTAAGTGTTGCGTTCAAACCTTATAAGGTAGGGTATCATTGGGGTAAATATGTGCAAGAAAGCTACAATCAATAGATTGACTGTGGGGTTGATTTAGAATGTTGTAGCTCATAGTGTTTGTGCTCTATTCAGTGTCCAGGTCTACTATGAAATGATTCAGTCCTTTCAACTTACACAAGTTTCCAGATCGGTAGACTTGACATGATCAGTGAAGCAGCAAATGAGGAAGAGTGTTATATAAGGAAAGCTTCAGTATTCTGGGAAATTGGTTGAGCTGCTCTAGGCCTATCATTTGCTGCATTGTGTTATCTTCATGGTGAAGATCTCTTGTGTCTAATCTCGTATCTTGTCAAGTCAAAGTGTTGACTGTTGATGTATATTTACTATCTCTCTATGTTGAACTATTGAAGAACATATAAGAAGAATTGATCAAGGATTTCCCCACATTGGGGTTTGTCCCTAGCTAGCGCCACATCTTGTGTCCTCTTGGATTGGCTTGTATTTTGAGATTTATGTTTATGTTCTATCTACAGGTTAATTTAATGCTAATGTGATTGCTAATCTCGAAAATATATTGAGCTAACTGTGAAATTTGAAATAAATTGCTCTAAGCATAGAACATACCTAAAATTAACAAGGTAGACCTATACACTTGAAGGGAAACCATTACAGGTAACCAAGAATACTTTTACAGTGCAGGTTAAAATAAATTGATTCGAGAGATTCACTCAAGTTGAGCGTACGACCTAGTTGAAGAATAGAGACAACCTTTGAAGGGATTGCAAGAAGACTTAGGTGTTGGAAATCAAAACTTTGTTAATTTGGTCCTGATTAGGTTCAGGTCTTTGGAATTAGAAGACAGTGAGAGTTCTAAACAAAGTCTTTTTTGGGTCTTATACAATTTTCCCTGTGGATCATTTGTCATGAAAATCCAAACAATAGACTATCATCTAGGGCATTAAACTTGAGGCCAAAAGTTGAAGGCAAAGAACATTACAGACCTATGGTTGGGGCCTATCATTGTCACTAAGTTTATGACAGAATTAAATCACGTGCGACGGGATTTTTTTATATAACTAAATCTATGGTATATGATAAATACGCTTTAACTGTATGGATAGAGTTCCCCTTGTCAATATATGACAATGATTCTCACCACAATGTCAAGGATCAAAATGCACTAAGCCAATCATTGACTTCAAATTTTGTTGTGATTTGGTACAGAGGTATGTTGTGGATCAAATGCACTGAGCTAATCATTGATTTCTAGTTTTATTGTGGTGATTGATATTCTCTTAAAGCCTTAAAACAATGTAGTTTTTCATCAACAACTTGATTCAACACTTAATCTCTTGACTTGGTTGTTTACATAGTATACACAACCTACATAACAATATACATAGTAGTATACATATTGAACATAGCAGTGATCTATATTAGTAATCTATACATGATAGTTGACGCAATATATATATATATATAGCACTAACCTATACATATGCATGTCAATAATTCACAACTTATAATGATATAGCAGAGCTTTGGTAAGGCAGTGGTTGTATCCTCAATAGTATTCAAAACTGACTTAAGTGAAGTATAAAACTTGAGCCTTTACTTATACATGTATTCAAGCAACAACTCAAATTATATGCTACTTGACCAATTGAGTGTATGTAATTCAATTGCATCATCTGCTACATAATTTTTTGTAAGGAAATTATCTTCATAATCAGCAATGGCTTAGACTAAGTGACGTGACACAGTAACATATAGACTTCAACAGTGACATTGATTGTACTTATAGTGACCTTAGTTAATAAGATAATGACTCTTGTATGAAGTTGAGATTTGACATTAATACATGGCAAAGATCTAAGTGATCTTGCCGGACATTGATATTATGCTTTGGTTTTTACTTGACATGAATAAGCAATGCAACAGGGGCAACAAAGTATGACAACAATATGGAAGGTACTTCATAACCATATCTAAGCAATAATAAGACATGGTTGGAGCACCTGCGAGTCAAAAGAAAGAGCCATTGTGATAATTTGATGCTACCATATGTAGTATGATGCAACAGGAGTTTTGTGATTCCTCTGTAATGCTAATGTATAAAAATTGATGCCACTATAATGGCTATATATATAATTCAATGCCATTGGAATGCCATTGTATATAATTCGCTACCACTGGAGTCAATGTAATGTTACTATATAACAATCACTGCCACTTGGAGTTGAGTGATGTCGGCCATGATGCTTAGAGACAGAGTACAAGCCAATAACAATTGTGAACCTCGAAGATTCAAGCCACTAAGGATAAACCAAAACGAGACATAGAAATTTCGTTGCCAAATGTGAGCCACAAAAATGATGTAAAGCAATTTATTGATATATGAGCTTCATAAAGGCAGAGTGCAAGCCATTGTGCATTTTAATATACATGAGATGTGTGCTATTGTTAGAGAAAATGAGCCACTGTGAATGTGAACCATAATAGGCACGAGCCACAGAAGAATAAGGGAACCACAGTGAAATGCAAACCACTGAAATATCAAACCATAAGTGAGCCATAGTAGAATAGCGAATTATAGAAAGATAGTGAGCCATAAAAGAATAATGAATCACAAAAATATAGATATGAATCATTGAATATCATATGAAACATAGATATATGAGGCAAGAGCGTTTTTTTTATCGATGTATTGAATGTGCTTCCATTAATCTTTATTTATATTAATTGATGGAGTGCCTCAATGTAACCGTTATTTTTGGAGAGGCTGACTTTGTAACTTGGAGGGAGAATTTAAATTTCCTTTTTAAATATATTTTCTTTAAAAATTACTTTCCCAAATATTAAATAATATTTCTTTATCTATTTTGAATTTCCTTTTGGGTGAGATGGGCTATCCTTGGGGTCTTAGGGTTTCCCTTTCAGGAAATTCATCCCAAAGCTGCCCAAATTTCAACACTCCCTCTCATCTAGGGAGGAATTTCCAATTGAGTCATATGTCTCATGTCGGATGTCTTATCATTGTTGCATTGTGTCTCATCCTGTCTCATCTCATCTCATATTGTCTCATAGACGAAGAATATTCCACAACCCATGGTAGGGGATATCAATTAGATCCTCCAAACCCTACAAGTCTCTATGTTAGGTTTAATGACCTTCATCTCAACCGCATCAACGAGATAACCATCTCATCACATATTGTCTCAACATGTATATCCTCTAATCATCAATTGAACAATGATGTATCTATCTAAAGAAGAATCATCATAAGGGAGCTCCAGCTTCCACCTTATATCCACGGACAACTAGGGAGATTAATCTTCCACCCTATTTATCCAATCAACAATAGGCAAGATATAACTTAACAAGAAAGGATCACAACCATCATGTTGTCTAATGATAGTAGGCGAGATACCACTTGCCATGAGAGGTAAGGATCACATCCATCCTTTTGTCCAATGACAATGGGAGAGATACAACTTACTATGAGAGGTAAGGATCACATCCATCCCAATGTTCGTTGATCTTCTCACCTTAATCCTCAAGAATCAAGTGGTGGAACACTAGGAATCCTAGACTTAGGGAGCTTAGTTTACTAGATGCGTCTGTCATGGGTAAAGCTACTCCAACATAAGACTCTTCCCTACTCTTTGGCCAAATGAGTGGTACTCCCCAAAAGCCCAACTTATGGGTAGGATGCATACTGGGGTATGCTATGTCATGTTCAATCTGATGGTAAGGGAGTATTTCCCAGCTTGTTATAAATTACAAGAATCGCATACACCCTATAGTGACAATAGGAATGATAGCCCAACTTGTCATAAATGACAATTATTGCAAATCTTGTTGTCTCTCAAACCCAAGAGCTCTTATGGCTCAATTCCTCACCTTGGGAGCTCAAAAAGGGGGGGAAGAGCATAGCTCAGTGTCCTTGATCAACCATGACCCCTTCTTTGCATCAGTGCCTTCACTAGGCTTATGTTTGTTAGTCATGGCCATAGTGCATGACACCTAGAGAATATCGGGTCAACCATAACCTTACATGTTGCAAGACAAGGATCCAATTTTCTACCTACTCATCAATCAAAATGTGATGGATTCATATCCCATATATGGTGATATGTAATCTCAATGTGCTTGAATCTATTATGGAATATATGATTCTCTGCATGTCAGAACCCATATATGTCACAATATATCATAGTTATGCCCAACATATGATCAAACAACTCTCTAAAGAGATTTCTCAACCATATTGTCTAGTAGTCAACCATGCTAACAACAATGCACAATGTCTGTCAAATCAACAAATTTCTACCCAAGAAATCATCCAGGAAACTAGGGCATACCTAAGGTAGCACTCAAATGTGCTCTTCTATTCAACAACATTCTCAACATCAATGTATCCATAAAATATCAAATATCTGATAGTGTGTCTCAGTTCATGAATGACTTCATTGTCTAGGTATCCCAATACCAGCTTTGCAACATTCCAATAAACATATCCAGCCTCTGTATGGCTCGAAGAACACATTGTAAATCAAGAATCCATTAAAACTGTATTTGAAGAGGAGGCTCTCTCAATTGCTTAGTGTAAATCATCATGCCAGGTCTTTGACATCATGCTTCCCTTGACAAGGAAGTCCTCATCATCTCTCTATTACGCTTCTAATTTGAATAAGTGGATCATCTTGGGTTCAAGAGTCAACTCCCTTTAGCACTAAATGTTGAGATGATCTTGATCATATCATAAATAAATTGTTAGCATATGAAACCAAATATCAAATACATACCTTCAATTATGAAGAGAGGTCAGGGTTTGCATCAGATAGCTATCATTCCAAGCATGTTAGGCCCAAGGGACTTGATAGAGTTCATATGGGACTTTCTTCCATCTATAATCATGAGTCTCATTTCATGTTCCTTAAATCCTTGAGGTAACTCCAAGTACACTCCTTCCTTATATACATCATGGAGGAGACCAACTTCACATACATCTGATTAGTGCATTTGGCAACGGGAGCCACAATCTTCTCCCTTGAGTGCATATTCCTTATCACTGATGAATTTAATATTGTGGAAGCATATGACATTATTGTATATTGTCATCTAGAATGATCCTTGCATGAAGGACATATTGTTCTCTTCATCTCATCAGACTGTTGAATTCAATCTCGTCAATCTACTCCCTTTGAATAGGAAGCTTCTTCAATCATAGTTATTGACCAAGGAGGCTGCAATCCTTCCTTCAAGGACTCGAGCTCTTGTCCATTTCATGTGTCACTCAAGTCATGGGATGGCTCTACATCTTCCTCAATCTTAATACAAAGGACTTGGTTCACACATTCATTAGATTTACCTATTGATCCCAGAACAAGAGCAAGACCAATAGTAGAAAAGTAAATAAACATAATGAAAGTGTACCTGGTGATGAGGCATGTCTTTCTTTCTTCTCTAGATATGAGAGTGGCTCAATCATTTTCTAGCACTAGCTCTCTCTTAGAGCTAACTCTTCCTGCAATACTCTACATCTTGATCATCTTCATGATGGATCACATCCTTGTCCAAGAATTTAGAGAAACAAATAAAATACTCATGCAGGAAGAATCACCAATAATAATAAAAAGAAGAAATTCACAAGAATAGTGACACAGAAATAACATAAGTTTTGAAAGTACTTATCTTTAGTGTACATTGTAGGAGGTTCTCAGCTCCCTCTTGATCTTGTCTTCCTCTTAGCCAGAAGGCACCATTGTCCATCGATCATTTTCCAATGTTGTCTTCAAAAGAAATGCATCCTCATGAGCATCACCTGTATTCTCTTTCTAATCTTTTCAAGCCCAGATACAAGATAAGTACTGCAACACATCATCTCCCATTGGGTAGGAGACAAGTCAAACTAGGGATTGTTCTAAATCTTCCATAGTTTCTTAAAGAATTTAATGGCTTCTCATTGATTAAGAAGATTCTGCTCCACTCTAGGGTTTCAATGCTATAGAACTCAAGCCATATCCAAGGGCACTTCAAGGGGTTTCTCCCAAACCATAACCTTCTCTTGTAAGAACAAAGCTTCACTAGGGTTTCCTTCAAACCCTAGGATTTTTTTAGGTCTCTACAATTTTCATCACTTTCACTTTGTTTTGATCATGAAATCCAACATAGGTGTCTTTAAGTGGGGGTGATCTCAATGACTTTTCTTGAGCCAGACTCTGATTCCATGTTAATTTTTATGGCTATATTTTTCTTTGCTTTAAATAATTGCATTTACAAAATTTTCATCATTTACATATTGCATTCTCCCCATAACATCATAACATCATTAGAAATTATGTACAAAGAAAAATAACATGAACAATGCAGTGGAACATTAAGGAACAACAAAAGAAAAGCATACACAATAGAGACATTTGGATATAGGTCAGAGACCAGGGAAAAACTCCACAAGGGGGAAAACCCAACTAGGTTCTTCTATTAGATATTCATCAAATGTTCAAATGAGATACATAGTACAATGAGAATGAGAAACAACAATCACGTCAAGCCTCCTAGGGCCAACCCAAGTCAGTTCACAACTTCGTTTGTGAATTGAACGAAATAACTCCAAGAGAGTTGTCATCATAACACTTTCATATACAATATCACATCTACCATAAAATATTGTCACATATGTCATCCATAGAAGTATATATGACCATCAAAGTTACTGCCATGCCAATCATCAATACATTGTCGTGTCAATCATCATATCAATCAAGGTCACTAATATATATATATAATATATATATATATTATATTATATATATATATATAATATATAATATATATATATATATATATATATATTCCTTCACATCAAGATTAGGTCTAAGTCATTGTCATCCATCCTCACTATCATTACTATCATATGTTGAATTTTAATGTACCTTGGACAAGTGGTTTCCCATGGGTTAGTCTCTACCTAGGGAAAAGTGTCCAAAATAATGATTTTCTTAAGTGTGACTATATAAAGTGAAAGTGACTTTAGACAGAAAGTACAATGTGGGTACTTTATTTAATGGGTGAGTTTAAAATCGAAAGTGAGAATTAAATGCACATTTATTCTCATCCATTGATCTAAATGAATCTGAGCCGTTAGATCTCAGGGTTGCGCAGAAGTCGTTTAGGGAAACAAAAGAGGGAAAAGAAAAGAGACATTGCATTCATTCTTCATGAGCAGATTAGAGAAAGGAGGCTGAGAGGTGGAGAAAACTTCCGAAGGAGAAATTTGTTTCAGCAAGTTCAAGGAGTGATTTCTGGGAAAAGTTGGGCATGGAAATCAAGGTTTAGAAGATAGCAGAAGGTATAGTATGAACAACATTTAATGTTGTGGGTTGCATGTCATTCGAGCGAAATTTTTGAAAAAAATAAATAAATAAACAACTTGAAAAAAAATCCATACAGTACAGTCGTACAGTGGTATCCGTATAGTACATATTTTAAGCTTCAAGTGGGCACAGAGATCGAGGCAACGAGGGCACGATTTTCAAAGAGTTTTGGGTTGAAGAGATAAGTTTTATTTTGTTGTTTTGTTTTGTCTGCAAATGTATTTTTCCTGAACTTGAAAGATAAATAAATTTGAAGGTGCCCAATGGACCATGACTTACCTGGAGCAGCGCAACAAACAATTGGATGAGGAGAAAGCACTTGATGAGCTATGGAGGATTCGTAGTGACCGAATCTTGAACCGAAGAAGACCCGGTGACCCATTGTCCGCTGACCGAGAGTCCATGCTCATCCAGGAAAATGCACATTTGGAGAGGTTGTTGGCTAAGGCCAACCAAGAGAAAATATTGTTGAGGAACATGAAAAACCATTACTGGGCAAGAATGCATGTGTGCAAGGCCAAAATGAAGATGTTTCAAAGGCGGTTGACCGAGGCTCTAAAGCGGAGAAAGAGGCCAAATCCCCTCCGTATCTTGGCTAAGGCTTCACTCAAGGATAAAGGCACTAAATAGCCTAGCCACAACACAAATCCCAAAAAAATTTGAGAATTTTGGGTAATTTTGGCATTTTTTGGCAATTTACAGGTTTTTGCTCATTAACGGGTCTCACCCCCGGTGAGACCCTTTGTTCCAGCAACTCCATTTGAAAAAAACTCAGCATTTCCAGATTTGTCATGCAAAGTTACATATTCTCATGGATGGACTTGAGATTTTGTGAAGTTTTGGGCCTCCAAAAAGTCAAAAAACATGCAAAATTTGACTTTCTGCCACCTTTTTGAACTGCAGAAAGCTGTTTTGGGAGAATTGATTTTGGACAGGGAAAATGAACTCCACATCCAAAAATTCCAGTTGGGTTGGAAAGTAGACTCACATACCTTTCCAACAAGCCTACTCTTGGCCAATTTGGCCACCTGCAAGTGCCCCAAACATGGCTCCAAAGGCGCGTAACATGTCAGGCAGAGGCGCGCGACATGTTGGGCAGTTTTCACAGGAAATTCATCTACAGCTCAGGAATTCGCCCAGCTTTTACCAGTTTTGACTTGAGATGGGATTTTTCACCCTCTTTGATGTAATTAATGTATTTTT
>APFE030855643.1:66337-136938 GCA_000404065.3 Pinus taeda | reverse complement strand
AGATTTAAGAAAAAATTTGATTTCATTAGGAGCACTTGATTCAAATGGATATAAAACTGTAATTCAAGGTGGAGTAATGAAAATTTACAAAGGCATTTTACTAGTTATGAAAGCTAAGAAGGTAGGAAATCTATTTCAATTAGAAGGAAGTACAGGGTCAGATTTTGTGTCTACGGTGTCTGAACATGACAGTAGTTCCATTCACTTATGGCATCAACGATTGGGCCATATGAGTGAAAGAGGGTTAAAAATTTTGGCTGATCGCAAGTTACTTCCAAATCTAAAGTCTGGAAAGTTAGATTTCTGTAAGCATTGTCTGTTTGGAAAACAAAGTAAATAAAAGTTTAAAACAGGGAAACATACTAGTAAAGGCATACTTGATTATATCCATTCAGATGTTTGGGGACCAACCCCTACAACTTCATATGGTGGTTCGTCTTATTTTGTATCATTTATTGATGACTTTTCTAGGAAGGTGTGGGTCTACATGTTGAAGAGAAAGTCTGATGTTTTTTCAGTTTTCAAGCAGTTTAGAGCATTGGTAGAAAATAGCACTGGTAGAACAATAAAATGTTTAAGAACTGACAATGGTGGTGAGTTTACTTCCAAGGAGTTTGACAGCTATTGCAAGGATGCAGGGATCGAGAGACATAAGACCACGGTTTATACTCCTAAGCAAAATGGAATCGCTGAACGCATGAATAAGACTCTTCTAGAGAGAGCAAGGAGTATGCTGAGTAACGCCGGGTTGCAAAAGGAGTTGTGGACGGAAGCGGTGGAAACAACTTGTTATGTGATAAACCGATCTCCATCAACGGTGATAGACTGCAAGATTCCGCAAGAGGTATGTAAATGACACCCTTGTGACTATTCTAAACTCAGAGTGTTTGGTTGTGATGCATATGCTCTAGTGCCTAAACATCAGCGTACTAAATTAGATCCAAAATCTAAAAGGTATATCTTTGTTGGGTATGGTGTTGGAACAAAGGGATATAGATTGTGGGATCCTACTCCCTGCAAAATCATCATCAACAGAGATGTAAAGTTTAATGAATCCTCTCTTATATAGTTAGATGTAGATAGTAGATTGAAACAAGATGATGTATTTGACTTTCAGCACATTCAGTTTGATAGCATTTCTAATGATAGTCATGATGACTATAGTTCAGATACTAGTCATGAACAGGTCTCAGAATCAGAACATGAACAGGGTTCAGGATTAGATCATGAACAGGTCTCAGATACTGATCGGCAAGAAGTTCCTACAGATGGTAGTCAGCCAATAGAGGAAGCACAAGAAACTTCCTTAAGGAGGTCGACAAGAATCAAACAGCGACTGAGAAGGTATGATGATTATGTCACTTCTGTTGCATTTACTGCTAATGACGATGAACCTCTGTGCTATCAGGAAGCAATAGAAGGTTCGAAAAGTGACAAGTGGAAAGCAGCCATGAAGGACGAAATGATGGCCTTGAGTAATAACGGCACATGGGATTTGTTTGAGCTTCCAAAAGGCAAGAAAACTGTGGGGTGTAAATGGGTTTTCAAGCTGAAACGGGGTGTGAATGATACGGAAGACAGGTACAAAGCGCCACTGGTTGCAAAAGGGTTTTCTCAGAAAGCCGGTATTGACTTTCATGAGATTTTTTCACCAGTGGTTAAAATTGTTTCAATTAGAATAGTGTTAGCATTAGTGTCTTTGCTTGATTTAGAGTTGCAACAGTTAGATGTTAAGACTACATTTCTACATGGTGACTTAGATGAGGAAATATATATGGAACAACCGGAAGGGTTTGTTCAGCATCACAATGAGAAATTTGTCTGCAGGCTCAAGAAGTCATTATATGGCCTGAAGCAGTCGCTTCGGTAGTGGTATAGAAGTTTGATTCTTTCATGTTGAGTCAGAAATAATGTTAGAAGTGAATATGAATCATTGTGTTTATTTAAACAGTTAAATAATGGCATATTCATTTATCTTGGTATTGTATGTTGACGATATGCTTTTAGCAAGCAAAAGCATAGAAGAAATCAACAGGTTGAAGGCTCAGATGGCAAGGACATTTGATATGAAAGATCTAGGAGTAGCAAGACAGATTTTGGGCATGGAGATTTTCAGAGACAGGAACAATAGTAAGCTATGGCTATCACAAAAAAAGTATATTGAGAAAATACTTTTGAGATTTGGTATGAATAATGTGAAGCTTGTGTCAGTCCCTTTAGCTTCCCATTTTAAGCTTTCTTCGAGTTTATGTCCTAATACAGATGAAGAAAAATATTATATGTCTCGAATTCCATATGCCAATGTAGTAGGATGTTTAATGTATGCGATGGTTTGTACTCGATCAGATATTTCACATGCAGTTGGGGTTGTTAGTAGGTACATGGAAAATCTGGGTAAAGAACACTGGTCAACAGTGAAATGGGTGCTTCGGTACTTGAGAGGCACAAGTAGTTATTGTATTACTTACAATAAGAGTAGTGAATTTGTTTGCGGATATGTTGATTCCGATTTTGCAGGTGATTTGGATAAGAGAATGTCAACTTCAGGGTACGTCTTTACTCTTGCAGGTGGAGCTATCAGCTGGATGTCAAAGCTACAGAACATTGTTGCTTTATCCACTACTGAAGCAGAATACATTGCTGCTTCTCATGCTTGCAAAGAAGCGATTTTGTTGAAAGGTTTGTTTGGTGAATTTGGTAGGTTGCAGGACAACATCAAGTTATTTTGTGACAATCAAAGTGTAATACATTTGGCTTAGAATCCGGCCTATCATAGTAAATCAAAGCATATACCGATAAAGTACCATTTTGTAAGATAGGTTATCACTGAAAGGGGAGTCTCTCTTGAAAAGGTGCATACAACGGAGAATTGTGCAGACATGTTCACGAAACCAGTTTTGTTAGAGAAGCTACACTAGTGTTTGGCTTCTCTTGGCTTGCAGAAAAGATAAAACAATAAAGAACAGGGCATCAGGCTAATTGTTGTCAAGGTGGAGATTGTTGAGATTTTCTGTTTTAATAAAATAGGCAAAAATCTCAGTAGGTGACAACAATAGGAATTTGTTGCTAGATTAGCTCCAGGTTGTTGGGAGGGAGTTAATGCATCCTAAATTTGATGTGAGAGGATTTATGAGGAAGTTAGATTCTCTTTGCTTTAAATCAGATGTCCATACAGATTATTTTAGGTGTGAGAGTTTGTGAGGATTTGATTTATGTAATCTCGTGTTTGATTAATAAAGAATTGCCGATGCCTATGTTAGGTGGACATAGCCCAGATTGGTTGGGTGAACCACGATAAATTCCTGTGTTTCTTGTGCATCATTTAATGGTTGTGTATATGTTTTTTTGTTTGTTGTGCATCTGATCTCCAACAATCTAATTAAAATCAGAAAAATCAGTAGCAAAAAGACAAGGGAAAACCGCATTCCCATCCAAAGAAGGAAGGGTACACCAAGCCCTTCAATGATTCCTCTGGCTCGAGAAATGAGAAAGGGAAGAAAGGAAACAGATGCACCTACTGTCAAAGAGGATTCCATCCAGAATCCTTGTTACAAAAAAATATCGTCACCATGATTATTTGTAGTCAGTATGGGTCTATCATCACCTATACTAGCCTCCTAAGCAAGTCTCAGACCTTAACTCTTCATGTCAAGCTTTGCAAAAGAGAGAAAGACTTTGAAAATAAATATTACTCTGGTTCCGCACTTTCTCCTACTTTACCTGTGGACCGCACCCTTTGTTTCATAATACTTGCGTACCTGCATGCTCTGTCGTAAAGGGGTGGGTGCGTACCCCTGTGAAAGTCAAAAAAGGCGCAAGTTTGCCTAAAAAACTCACTTTGGGTTAATTCTAGATGATTCTAGAAGGAATTTTGACGTGGATTGTTCGCTCCAAGGTGTTTCATGCATCCCAAAAGAGAAGGAGCTAATCCCTTGATAGGAGGAGCTATCCCTTTGAAGGAGGGCTTTATCCCTTTGAAGGAGGACCTAGTAACTTCCCTCCATTGCGCTATAAATTAAGGCATTGGGTCAGTTGCTAGAGAGGTTAGAAGCTGAACATTTTGAGGGTAAATGTTGATGGAATTGGGACTTCCTAGTTAAAATTGAGAGGAGAGATCACATACCTTTTGGTTTCATTGGGAAGTGAGTGAAACTTGTCAAAGTAGAGGAGACTTCTTGTTGGACCCTGGGAGGATATTGTACAACATTAAGCCACAGGTTGTAAAGTTCTTCTTCATTTGAATTAATACAATCAGATTCATTTTTCTCAACAAATTGTCTTATGTGGTTTGTTTCATAATCTCCTTGATCATTATGATGAATATGCTTTATGATATTGGATTTTCAGGTGCTATTTAATTTGGTTTGCTTGTTTGTGTTTGCAAAATTACACTTCAAAGAAGCTCATTTGGAGCGAGGGAGTGAGGCTTCCACAAACTTGCATTGGACCCAAGGTAGGCCTAAAAAACTTGTTTGCCTTTGTTTTACTTGCATATTTAGAGAAACATAGTTTTTGATTGGCTTGCTTGTCACTAGATATCTTTAGATACTAGGAAGGTCAATCTTGTCCACAACCTCGACTCATTCCGTGTGACATGCACCACATAAGTTCCACTGCAGTGCAGGTAAGGGTAAGTTGGCATATAGTTATATTGTGTCACTAAGTGCACAGTTATATGGGAATGATGCACCACATAAGTTCTACTGCAGCACAGGCAAGAGTAAGTTGGCATATAGTTATACTTGTGACTGAGTGTGCAGTTATATGGGAATGATGCACCACAATTTCTGATTGAGATAAGTTTAGATCTATGCTTATTTATCTGAACTTCCTTTTTAGTAAATGGACATTTGTTTCTAGCTATAAGTGCTCACATACGTTCGTGGAACTATGATATGAGAAGTTTATGCATATTGGAAATATTTGGGATATAAGGTTCATTTCTCGGATTTGTCATTTAGACACATCCAGAATATTTTTTATCCTTGTTTTTCTTCCCCTCTTGCAGCTCCATTTTTTAACCTATAACACCATTACTTCTAGGACATGTTCAATATCTTCGCACCTGAAATTCTATATATTGTTATTATTTTCCTCATTGTTATCTATATTTTATATTGTATCATATGTGACCAATTGCACTTACTTTGTCAGCGACCATATGCCTTTGTGGATTCACATTCTTAAGATTGCTTATCATTCCTCGCATCAAGACCACGGGTCTTGTTTAGATACCACTAACTACACATCTGTATGGAGGAAGTGGATTAGATTTTTCACCATCTCCTCACCTTGCAAAAACTTTGGTTTTAGATGTTGCAACTGATGGTGGACATGTTTGGGTTGTTGTTGCTATTGTTCTAGCTATGGATGATACTTATGTTATTTTGCACAGTTGCATTGCATTTTTTTCTTGTTTGATTGTATCTGGTTCTGCAGGGGTGGTGAACTATTTCAGTGGATCTTACAAGAATATATCACATATCTATGTTTTCTGAGAAATTCAAATTTTGAGAGGTTGCTTGTCTATGAGGTTAATGGAAGTTTTTACGAGGCATTATAATTTCGCCACCTGAAGGTTTTAATTACCGAATGACTATTGTCTTTCCATCATGTTTTTTGGGATTTCCAGCTGGCCCGGGGTTGTTATTTTGGATCTTTCCATCTATTTACATTAAATTTTCTAAATTGGGAACTCGACCAGCAGTGGGGTGAAACAGGCTATATGTGCCGTGGGATTTACATGCTAACCACCTTAGCTCTTAATGGGACAAGTGTCCTCATGGACTGCTTCTCGAGGTATTTTTTAATCTTATGTGTTTCCACTCCATCAACCACCTGATTGGGCTGGGGATCTCCTCCATATATTTATCCTACCTATCCTTGACACCAGTACCTTGCTTACCTACTCTGTCGCTTCATGTTGGACCAGTCACCCCACCTCTCTTGTTTCCATCCAGAGGTCTATGGACCTATCAGATATATTTAGATCAGACACCTCGAAACATGAATCTTACATTATAGCCACCCTGAATGTTGAATTGGAACATCTAATCATTCCTTCTCTGACCTCGCGACCAGCTCAACGGACTGCCCAACCCACTCCCCACCTAGACGCCCACATATCATCTGAGTTCAATGTAACATCATTACTACCTGATGTAAATAACATTCAATAACGTTTACCTAAGGGGGATATTTGACTTGACTCACATGTTGAACCTCCTCACTCTGCGAAGTGCCACAACATCACTCGGCTCCTAGACTAGAAAGTCACGTTGAACGATCAAGACTTCTCTATGGACAAAGTTGTTGACTTCTGGATAGGAAGTCCTTCTCGATCGTGTGATCAGCCTACAAAAATGAGCACTAGTGGGTCACTGGTATTTCTCGGATTTACAGGAAGAGGAGATGTGAACATGGGTATAGACACACTGGAAATCACTGCTTGGATACACTCCTATGGTCAACCACCTCCTTAATTCTTGGTACAACTTCCACTTCCTACACTAAGAGGGCATGTAAAAAATCCACAGACTGTCGTGGGTTCAAGGACACAATTTTTATCTCTTCACCCTTGGTATATTGGTTTTAACCCCTCAGAGATACCGCTCGCAACAAATTAATTTCATTGAAGCTATCTGGGCTCCCCATTGACTTCTGGACCATAAGGCTATTTACACACATTGGAAATGAAATTACTGAATTCATTTATGTCAATCTGAAGTGTTTAGGATATAGAGACAAAGGGTTGCCTAGATTTTGATAGAATGGGAATTCTCTGGAAGCCTTCCTACGCATATAGACTTGGTTTGGGATAAAATCCACATTCATCAGAGGTTGGATTTTTTGAGCATTCCATTTATATGTCTTATTTTCCATGATCTAGGGACCTTTTGCTTATAGATGGATCAAAAGAATCACATGTAGAAATTGCAGCTTAACATAGAATTTTAATGTGCACATCAGAGAAGAAGAAGAAACACATAAGGCATAAGAAGAAGACAACAAGACTTGATAAAGGAGTTCGTCCAAATTGGACTATGTCTCCGGGCCCTACTCGATCAATGGGAAGGCCTTCATTCATTGAATGGCATGAAAATAAGAGAATACAATCATCTGTTACATAAAAGGAGCCTTATACCTCCACTCTGGAAAATGGCTAAGAAATGGAGAAATCAGGTGGAGAAATGGATAGCACCACTGTGTCCATGGCATCAAGAGGGGATAAAAACATATAAGATTTTCCCAATTCAGACAAAATGCACTTTCAGCCCTCTCCTGCAAGCTTTGCCTTGAACTGCGTGCGAAAATCCTCTCCCCTACACTTTTTGCATGTGTTGGGTTTTATAATACTTCCTTTGTTTCATGTTATGCTTAAATTAGGGGTTTGTTGTTTAGAATAGAATTCGTTCTATCGAATGGATCGTCGGGCGCAACAAACCCTGAAAATAGGCCTTTTTTCTTTATACTCAAATACACGCAGAAACACTCAAAAACTAAAAACCCCTAACTTCAAATTTTATCAAATCAGGCTTATAGACCCATCGGATATGGCCCTTTATCACAAATCACTATCGCTAATGTCAATGGCCCTTTATATTGGGGGATCGCCAATCACCGATATGCCGATTCTTCGATCGCCGATACGCCGATCCTTGATCAGATAGTCCAGATTGCATCGCATGTCGCTATCACATCCCCCCTTGGTATCTAGGATCACCGATCTCTCGATCATCGATTTAATCCTAGCCGTTGATCTGCTTTCCAATCTGACTGCGAAGATCACGCGTTGCGGATTAGCATATCACAATTGCAACGGCCTAGAGGTCCTGGTCTTATGCCTTGTGTTTCCCTGACTCGATCCACCGATCGCAATCACTAATCACATGTCTTAAGTCCCAATGTCAGCCATCGCTTGCCCCTGATTACGATTAGTCAGAGATCGCTAATCGAGGGTTCTGCTACCCTTGCCTTAAGCTCGCCTTTTGACTTCTTTGATTGCGATTTTCCTTTTAAAGGCTAAAAACCCATTTTATAGGGAAAATGCCTCATTTTCCAAAGGAACAAGACAATCTTCTTTCTGCCATAACTTTATCATACAGACTCAGATTGGAGTGTCTTCGCACTGTTCGAATCAAGGTGACAAGCACTTCGATCTGGTGTCAAGATACTTTCCTTTCTGCCACTTTAGATTTGAGTTTTTCCATGCCATTGTGTCTGAAGATCCACCTGGATCAATCCTCCCCATTAAGGAGATTTTAGACTGCCAAAATATTTTATTAGTTAACTGGAAAGTGAGGGAATTGTTCCCTCACCCTTTCCTTCTCCAACCATCTTGCCTTGCTGGGGTGCATCCCCTTGAAACCAACTCGAAGGTATTCCACATCTCCTCACCATGAAGTCCTGGTTCTTCTGTCAAGGATGATGTCTTCACGTAACTCAATGAGATACTTTGGTGCAAACAAAGGCAAACATCCTACAAAGTCCACTAACACACTTTCCCATGGATGACTTAGAATAGGGAGTGGTGTGTAGAGCCCAAGTTTTCTATTAAAGGGCTTTGAAACAGAACACATCACACAACCCTTTACATAGCAAGTCACAATGTACTTCATAAGAGGCCAAAAACAAAATCTTTGTACATGACCTAAAGTCTTTTCGACACCAAAGTGTCCATAAACAAGAGAGATGTGGGCCTCTCGAATTACATGTACTCATTCCCCTGTGGGAATGCGTAATTTACCAAGGTGATACAACAATTTCCCGTGCAAGTGATAGTTGTCCACCCGTGAACCATGGGTTAGTTTTGCATAAATCTCCTTAAAGTCATCATTCTTAGCATATTGTTCAGCATAAATCTCAAAAAACAACAAAGCATTATGAAAAATAACAAAAGCAGAAATAGAGGGTGAGATAACTATCGACCACTTTATTGCTAGTGCCCTTCTTATACTTTATTACTAGATGAAACTATTGAATAAAACCCATCCACATAAAATGACGAGATCATTGCAACTTGGTTTGTGACTAAAGGTACTGCAAGGGCTAATGATCTGTATGGATGATGGTCTCCTTGCCGATCAGATAGTGTTTCCACTTTTTCACACTCTAAACCAAGGTATAAAGCTCCTTGTCATAAGTGGGATAGTTTATCACAGCCTGAGATAACTTCTCAGAATGGCAACATATCGGCTTCTTTTGTTGCATCAGTACAACTCCCATGGCATAAGAGCTGGCATCAGTTTTGAACTCGAATGACTGTTGGAGATCTGGTAAGGCTAAGACTGGCGCGGTGCTGATATTTTCCTTCAATGTTTCGAAGGACTTCTGCTAGCTTCTTCCCCATTGGAGGACCTGTTTCACACTTGTCAATGTGTACAAAGGTGTTGCGATAACAGAGAAATTGGTAGTAAATCTCCTTCAATACTGGACTACACCTAAAAAGCTAGGGACATTGGTTACACTAGTAGGCTTAGGCCAATTTAAAATTCCTTCAACTTTAGAAGGATCAATTTTTAATTGAACATGACCAACAATATGGCCTAGGTAGCCCAAAGACGTTTTCCCGAACTCACACTTTGAAAATTTTACATAGAGTTCTTCATTTTTCAATTCATCAAGAACTTTCTTCACATGACACACATGTTCATTCCAAATTTTACTAAAGACAAGGATATCATCTAGATATACAAGGACAAATTCATGAGTGAAAGGCCTAAAGATATCAATCATGACCCTCATGAAAGTGGCTGGAGCATTGCAAAGTCCGAATGGAATCACCATCGATTCGAACAACCCTTGTTTGGTCTTGAAGGCGGTTTTCCGTACTTCCTACTTTGCAATTCGGACTCGGTGATAACCACTGTAAAAATATAATTAGGTGAAATAAACAACATTCTTTAACTGATCTAATAAGTTGTCAATGCATGGAAGGGGGTAGTGATTTTTCACTGTGATTTTTTTTAGTGTGCGGTAATCCACAAACATCCTCCATGTTTCATCTTTCTTTGGCACTAAGACAATCGGTGAACCACACAGAGAAGTGCTCGGCCCCATGACCCCTTAGTCCAGAAATTCCTGCACCTGCTTTTTGATTTCCTCCATATCAATGGTCAACATCATGTACATGCCAATATTTTGCAAAGGAGCGTCATGCTGCAAATGGATATCATGTTGGATTTCCCTCTTTGGAGGTAATCCCTTTGGTTCCTCAAACAACTCATCATAATTAGAAATTAATTCACATAATTCTTGTTGATGTTCCTGATCACAACCTTGGAAGGCATCAGCTAATTCTACCTCTTTTCCCCTTACAACCATAATAATGAAACCCTTACTAGAATTCACCAGCCTTTTCGTTTGTCCTGCGCTTACAAGGCTCTCATTGATTTTATTTTGATGAGCCCTTACTATATATTCTACCGCATATTTTGTGATTTGGTATTTGATTTCATGATGAAAAAATACTACCTTTCTATCATATAGATACGGACTCCCTAACACCATGCCACAGATATCGAATGCGATCACATCCAGTTCTGCTTCATCCACTAGCTTAGAAGCGATTACAAATTTTACTTTACACTGCTTGGTTACATTCAGTTTTTCTAAGTTATCATATATCGATCCAAGCAGATAAGGTTTCAGATGTGGTTTTGTTTCTGAGCTGAGTTTCTTTACCAAGGATTCTACAATCAAGTTTGCTTGGGATCCGGTATCAAATAGAGTTTCTACTTTAGTATGATTCACAACAACTCTAATATGAAATAGCTCAATTCTCTTTCGATCATTAAGAAGGGACTCATTTACGTTACTAGTGCCTTCGTGTGATTTAGAATTAACATGAGGTGTAAGACTACCTTTTGTTCATGTTGTTGTGATTAACGCTTCATCTCCCAAATTGGATGCAAGGTCTTGCTGCACAGTTTCCACCGTCTTCTTCTTAACTTTTCCTCCATACTTCTTTGGTCTCTTTTCTGGGTGTTGTTTCCAACAGTGATTGTCATCGTGGCCTTCCTTTTTGCAGTGATTGCAATACAACCTTTCTCCTTCTTTGGCTACTGCTGTTTTCTTCTCCTTTCCTTTCCATTTTGCTTCAGATTTTCCATTGGGAGGTTTGAACGATGGTTTTCTGGAATGATCATCTCTTTCATTTTTTCCCTTGTTCTCAATATGAATTGCCTTCACACTGGCTGAGTCAATAGTGGTTGGTTCAAACAACAATAATGAATGCCTAATGTAAATATGTAGTGAGCCAGTGTACTTAGTTACTACTTCAGGTGTATCAAGTGCGATACCCAAATTAAGTGTTTGCTTTCTAAACTCCTCTATAAAACTCTGAACATCCTGACGTTTTCCTTACCTTAAATACTGCCAATTCATTAATTTTTTTTTCTTGTAACCCAATGGATAAATTTGTTCCTTTAACGCAGAAATAAAATCAGGCCATGAGGAAAATAGGTTAGCCACATTCTTACTTTTTTTCAATTTTCTCTCCCACCAAATGAGAGTAGTGTTGCTCAGCTGTAGAGAGGCCAGCTGAATCTTTGCCTCATCCGCCACGATTTGTTGAATCTTGCAGTAGACCTCAATCTGCCTAATCCAATTATTAAGATTTTCTGCATTACTTTCACCATTAAACATGGGAAGATCAAATTTGACATCTAATTTAAAGAAAGGTTTCTTAGATGCATCCCTTGAATTGTTATTATTACGATGGTGAGAGGAAGAAGAACTTTCACTCATGGAAGGAGAAGGAGGGGGTTCTTCTCCACCATTTCCAGGCACTGAACCTTGTTCTTTTGGGTTTCTCTCTTCTACTTTCTCCAGGCTTGAAAGCAACTAACTGACATTATCTGCCATCAAATAGAAAGTTTTTGTGGAAATTGCGCTCCTCCTCAATATGCGCCTCTTCATCTACCATGTTTCTCCTTCGATGTGCACGTCCCACTTTGGGATCAAAAGGCTCTAATTCCCCTATGCCTCTTTGGAGCCTATTTATTGTTAGCATACAAACATGAAATTCACATCTAAACAGACCTGCTCTGATACCATTTTATCCAGGGACCTTTTGCTTATAGATGTATCAAAAGAATCACATGTAGAAATTGCAGCTTAACATAGAATTTTAATGTGCACATGAGAGAAGAAGAAGAAATACATAAGGCGTAAAAAGAAGACACCAAAACTTGATAACAGAGTTCGTCCAACTTGAACTATGTCTCTGAGCCCTGCTCAATCAATGGGGAGGCCTTCATTGATTAAATGGCATGAAAAGAAGAGAATACAATCATGAGTTACATAAAACGAGTCTTATACCTCCACTCTAGAAAATGGCTGAGAAATGGAGAACTCAGATGGAGAAATCGATATCACCACTGTGTTCGTGGTGTCGAGAGGGGTTGAAAACATATAAGGTTTTCCCAATTCAGACAAAATACAGTTTTGTCCCTCTCTTGCAAGCTCTGCCTCGAACTTCATGCCAAAATCCTCTCCCATGCACATTCTACGTGCATCGATTTTTATAACACTTCCTTTGTTACAAGCGCTGCTTGAATTAGGTGTTTGTTGTTTGGAATAGAATTCATTCTATTGAATGGATCAGTGGGTGCAACAAACCCTCGAAATAGACCTTTCTTGTTTATACACAAATACATGCAGAAACACTAAAAAACTAAAAACCCCAGACTTCAAATTTTATCAAATCGAGCTTATAGACCCATCGGGTCTAGCCCTTTATCACAAATCGCTATCGCTGATGTCAATGACCTTGAATATCGGGGGATTGTCGATCACCAATCACCGATACGTTGATCCACCAATCGCTAATACACGGATCCATCGATTGCCGATATGCCAATTAGATCTAGACCGTTTATCTGTTCCTTGATCAGATGGTCCAGATTGCATCGCATGTCATTATCGCATGGTCCCTTGGTATCTGGGATCGTCGATCTCTCGACCATTGATTTAATCCTGGCCATTGATCTATTTTCCGATTTGACAGCGGAGATCGCACGTTGCTGATCGACATATCACAATCGTAATGACTAGAGGTCCTGATCTTATGCCTTGTGTTTTGCTGGCCCAATCCGCTGATGTCGATTCGCCGATCCGATCGCTCCTCCAATCAAAATCTCTAATCTCATGCCTTAAGTACCAATATCGGCCATCGCTTGCCCCCAATTAAGATTAGTCAGATATCACTAATCAGGGGTTCTGCTACCCTTACCTTAAGCTAGCCTTTTGATTTATTCGATTGCGATTTGCCTTTTAAAGGCTAAAACCCCATTTTTTAAGGAAAAATCCTCATTTTCCAGAGGAACAAGGCAATCTTCTTTCTTCCATAACTTCATCATCTGGACTCGGATTGGACTGTCATTCACACCGTTGGAATTAGGGTGACAAGCACTTCGATCTGATGTCAAGATACTTGCCTTTCCGCCACTTTAAATTTGAGCCTTTCCATTCCATTGTGTCTGAATATCCGCATGGATCATTCCATCACATGGGTCATATTATGGAAAAATTCCCTTGATGACATAAGGGCAAGGGACTTGTGGGTGGAGTTTCTTATGATTACGATGGTGTTGGAAGGGACGCTGATAAACAACGTGGCTGAGTGATCGATGGACCCAATAAAAAATTTCATGAAACTCACCAACAACAATCAGGTACCTCACCTTGCAAGCTCCCCTCATCTCCTGGTTTGATGTTTAAGGAGTATTCATCTTCCACTTCCCCTATCGCTATACCATCCTCCTCCCCCACACCTCTCCTATTGATTCGACTGACTCAGGTATATTTTATTTTGTTACTTCACCTCCGCCGCCTGACCCCTCGCACCCCCACGTATCCCCTCACACTTCCCCTCCATCGATTCTCAGGACATCACCTCCACCGCCCTCCACCTCCATGATGACTATTAAGAAACTGGAATTCAATTAATATTCCTCCCTTATGAGGACTCCAATGAATCCCACACATCCTCCCTTTTCATCTCCCCACATCTCCCCACCCTCCCCCCGACTTCCTATATCATTCCCCATGAACTCGATGGATAGAGACATTGAATTTTTGCTATCAAACCCAACTCTGGATCTAAAAACCCTATCCATCCACCGGGAACATCAAACCTCTCCAACTGTTATCCCCAACTTGGTTCTTAATATCAACTTTTGTCATCAGAGAAGCAGGGAAGTAGACATTTTCGATGTCATCCTAAAATAATATCCATCTCTTTTGCTCATTCTTCCTCCCTTATTTATATCCCTATTGGCACCTCATTTGAACCTCAGGCCCTTAGAAAACATTCACTCGGCCTCCATGAAACATGAATCTCTGCCTTTGCCTTAATATTCGGGGTCTAGGGGACTCACAAAAATTCCTCTCCTTTAGAGAAATTTTCTCATTTGTGCGTCCCCACATCATCCTTATGCAAGAATCCATGAAAAATTCTCACCGGGTGCTTAAATGCTTTAGAAGAAATTTCCTGGATTGACATATGGTGGTTGTGGACTCCTTGGGACTTTATAGGGGTTTGGTGGCATTGTGGAATCCAATATGGGAGGATTTCTAGGCTTTTAGGTGTTTTGTAGGTATATTTCTCACTAGACATCTCAGGGGATTAGCTAGTAGATTTATTATACTTAATCTATATGCTCCATATCGGGATATAGTGACATTTTGCGACCAATTGGAGTCATCTCATGTTCTCAAAATTGGATCCCTCATTGTGGTCGAAGATTTTAACACCACTTTTACACATAATTAATGTTGGGGTTTGGTTCATAGGAAGGATCCACTTGTGAAGAGGTTTCAATCGATCTTCAGTGATAACAATCTGATGGACATTTGACCCCAAACTACTACACTCATGTGGCAGGTTCCCACCATATTGCCAAGCAATTTCATCGGTACTTGCGCCACAAAAATATGATTGAGAGAATGGGATTCCTACAATTGGATGCCCTGAACACTTTTATATCTGATCTCCCTCCCATCACATTACTATGGAGAAGAGGGGATATACGTTTGGCCATGCCATTGAAGTTCAATCGAATTCAGCTGGAGGATGCATACTTTAACACCCTGACTGGGATTTCTAGACACACCACAGGGAAGTAGACTATCCTCCCATGTAGGCCATACATGGGAAACTAAATTCCTTAAAATCAAAGTTAGAAAGTGGGAGCATAAGAATAAATTGAACATGATTAAGGAATTAGCGGACATAAAAAAGGAGATGGAAAATCTCCATAAGATCTTGGATGAAAGGAACCCTTTACCAGATCTCATCAAGAACATGAAGGAGTTCGAGGAAAAGAAACAAAGGATCCTACACATTCAGGAGGTCACTTGGATATTGAAAAGTATAGCACTGTGGCTAAAAGAGGGGGATAGGAATACCAAATTTTTCCACAGGTACGCAAATTATAGGAGGAATGTCAACACCGTATGGAGTATTAAAGATTGAATTGGTAACATGGTTCATTCATACTCGGAGATTCAGAAGGCAGACGTAACATTTTTTGAATATGCCTATAGAGCATATGGGGGAACAAGTCTTGAGGACCATATTTGGGGGTCGGAATCCTACCCCACCATGTTCGACTTCGAAAAAAATGGGGAATTATACAAGTCGATTAATCTAGATGAAGTGCACATGGTTCTAAATTTTTTTGGGAAAGATAAATGCCCTAGACTAGAAGGATGGATGGTCGAATTTTACATACAGTTTTTTGATCCAATTGGACCGGACTTAGTGCAGATGGTTGAAGAAACTATAATTGGGGGACACATCACATGAGCTAACAACTTTACGTTCATAGGTCTAATTGAAAAACATAGTGAATTGGGGTCTTTTACAGACTACAGACCTATTTCATTGTGTAATCTGGTATACAAACTTATTTCTAAGACCATTGCACTTATAATTAAGTATACGTTATCCACCTACATTTCTTCATAGAAATATGGTTTTTTACAGGATGGATTGATCCATGATGTTGTCGCTATAGCATATGAATGCCTACATTCAATTCACACTAAGAAAATGGACGTTGTTGTCATGAAGGTGGACCTTCAAAAATCTTATCATTGCGTAGACTAGGATTTCCTCCACGTCATTCTACATAGGATTAGACTCGAGGTGCAAAATATTGAATGGACTATGGAATTTGTTTCATCAATTCAATATGCAGTTATTGTTAATGGATTCCCACAAAATTGTTTGATGCTAGAAGGGGACTCTGTTAGGGATCCTCACTATCATCTTTCCTTTTTGTTCTTGTCATGGATGGACTCAACCATAAAATCAACGTTGCATGTTTGGAGGAATAGGTCCAAGGACTCACTGTGGGTCATGGCATAAGGGTATCACACATTTTTTTTATGGATGAAATATTTTTATTTAGAATGCTATCAAGGAAAAAGTGGATTACACTCCATTACATCATTTTCATGTATGGAATCACATCACGTCTCATTATAAATAAAGGAAAATCCCATTTATTATTTGCGGAGGGGCAGTAGGAGGAGATTAATTATTTCTCAAATCTATTTGGAGTGGAAATGCAACCAATTTCTTCTGGTTTAAAATATTTGGGTTTCAACATTAAACCAAATAATTACATGGTCAATGACTGGTTATGGATCGTTGACAGTTTCCACAAAAATATTTCTAGATGGGAACATTGGTGTCTGACCCTGAGAGGCAGAGTGTTGTTAGGTCTGTATACTACTAGTGTAGCCGCTTATTGTTATTAGTGCAACCCCCTTATTTTATTGTTGTGCTCATGTAGTCCCCATATTGTTGTTATTTTTCCCTATAAAAGCCCACTATTGTTATTATTGTTCCCTTACAATATTATTTTTATGTAGGCTCGTATTATATTGTGACCCCTTAGAGTCCTATATATAGAACTAGGGTCTTGTCATTTGTATTATCCAAAAAAAATTATTTGTTTAATGTAAAGGGGGAACTTCCCCCTCGAAGATCATAATTTTGAAGTCGTTGATCTATCTCTTCTTCTATTTTGTGAGTTGGTTGCATAACATTTGGTATCAAAGTTTTGGATTCTAGGGTTTCGCTACTATAAATAGGTCATCATGACATTTTCGTTATAAATTTTTTTTTACGAAGGTTAAAAATCTGAATTTTCAGATCTTGGTTCACTACATTTTTGGAGATATGATCCAATGAAGTTAGGGTTTCCACATGATCCAGAATTTCGACTCAAATAAGTGACCTTGGGAAAATCGTCATAACTTTCTCTATGAACATCAGGTTTAAATTTCATCAAAAGTGACAAAAAGAGGATGGTCTATATTTTTTTAGGTATCGATTTTAGGGTTGAAGGTCAAAACAGTTACATGTTGCACTCCATAAAAGGTCGATCTATTGAATGAGTCTATAATGAGGTCATCGTGGCACATTGGGAAACTCTTTCTTGAGGAATCCAATCTCGATCAGACTTGTGGGGTTGGAAAGACAAATTAGAGGGCTACCACAAGACGAAATTTCACACCTCGGAGATCCAAAATTACATAGATACAACATATTCAATATCAAGCTCCTACAAATCAAGAAGAAGGTGTTTATCTTCTAAAATTTGCATAAGTTTTGCCTGAAAAATATAGTTTGAAGTGATTCAAAAGTACTAGTGGAGCATAAATATCATTAATTGATGATTCGAAGAAATAAAATTCAAACACCTAGTAGAGTGGGTAGTTGGTTAGATCTAATATAGATCATACATGGGCGATAGTTGGAACAACCCGAAAGCTCTACTATGACACATGAAGGAGAGGAATAAATGCAACATGATATATCAAAATTATGCGACCAAGTGAACCAAATTTCTCTCTCACAAAAGGTAACAATTATAAGATGGATGGTTTGAAGAATGGCATGGAAGATAAGATAGATGGTAAAAACAGAAATGGGAGTTTTGAATGATGGTTTAAAACTAGGCATGGAATCAATGATGAATATCAAGATAGAGGGGTTGAAGGAAGGTTTGGCAAAGTTTCTAGAAGAAAAGAGTCCCAGTGGTGACAAGGAATCCATGAAAATCTTGATGAAGAAAAAAGGAATATCAATTACAATTTTAAAGACTCCAATGTGGGGTTTAAGAACCACCACATTCCAAAGATAGATATGAGGAATTTTGATGGTAAGGATATTGTAAATTGGATACTACAGATGGAGAAATATTTATATCTACATGATGTACAACCCTCACAAAAAGAACATATTGCATCTTTGTATTTAGAACCTAATCAATTTGTATGGTATATATGTCTTTGTTTTCGTAAACCACTTTTCACCTAGTCAAATTTATAGAGTAAATGATAACACATTATGAAGATAGAAAGAGAAACACCTTCTTTAATCAATTGGTAAATCTCAAACAAATGGGTTCAATGGTGGAGCACATTAAAGACTTCCAAAAATTGAATCTTAGGGTAATCGTTATTCTAGAGGAGCATATGATTGATTTCTTTATAGGTACTTTAAAAGATAACATCCAACATGAGGTTTTCCTTTGGGAACCTAATTCATTGGAGAAAGCATTCAGGGTGACAAGAAAACTTGAAAGAAAAATTATTGCAACAAGGAAGTCTAACACTCACAACTATAAAGATGGAAGTGTTGCTTCTCTTAGTCTTCCACAACCTACAAGGTTGACACCATACCAATTAGAGGAACAAAAAATAAAAAGGGATTTGTTACATCTGTGAGAAAAAATACACTAAATGCCATTAGTGTGCCGAGACGAAATTATTCTCCATATATTGTGAAGAGGAGGAAGATAAGGAACCAGAAACATCAAACGAGGAGTATATACACAAGGAACCAACCTAGAGAAATACCAAATGAATTTGATCATATGTTGTAATGCATTGGAAGGAATTACCATTGCTCAAACTCTCAAGATAGAAGGACATATCAAGAAGAAAAAGGTAATAGTATTGATTTATTCAGGTAGTACCAGTAATTTTATTCATTGTAAGATAGCCAATGAATTGAATTGCTTCCTATATTCAACACCAGAGTGTCCAGTAATGGTTACAAATAGAGGAACTATAAATTTCTCTAGAAAGTTTCATAATATCAGGCTATCCATGGGGGAATATGTATTGAATAGTCCAATGCTTTCCATTCCAATGGGTGGTGCTGATTTTGTACTAGGATTCCAATGGTTACAATCTTTGGGGATGATAGCTTTTAATTTTCAAGAACTTTTCTTAACATATTTTTGGGAAGGAAAGGAAGTTGAATTAAGAGGTATCATAGGGAAACCAAGAAATCTAATAAGCTCTAATGGCATGAAAAAGCTTCTTGAGAAAGAACAATGAGGTGTAATTGCATAATTATGCTCACTAGATGTTAAAACATCGACATCATCTATTTCTCTAGATCTCCAAAATGTCCTAGACAATCATTCCAAGGTATTTGAGACTCCCAAATGCCCCTCATCTATTTTTTATCATGATCATTCTATTCATTTGATTCAAGTGTTCCCCTAAACATCAGGCCTTACATATATTTGTATGCACAAGAGAGTGAAATTGAACATATGGTTGCAGAAATTGTAGAGGTTGGTATAATTACACCTAGTCAAAATTATTTCTCTACTCTAGTAGTATTGGTGCACAAGAAGGATGGATAATGGTGCATGTGTCTGAATTATAGGGAGCTCAACAAGCTCACTATTAAAGATGAATTTCCCATTCATGTTATTTATGAATTGTCAGATGAATTACATGGAGCAATTTACTTCACCAAGTTGGATCTTTGTTCAGGATATCATCAAATTATAACGAAGAATGAAGACATTCCGAAAACAATATTAAGAACTCTTAAGGGTCATTATGAATTTTTAGTCATGCCTTTTGGCCTTACTAATTCACCTTCAACATTTCAAGTTTTGATGAATTCTATTTTGAAATCCTTCCTTAGAAAATTATTGTTAGTATTTTTGATGATATACTAATCTACATCAAGTCTTGAAAGGATCATGTTCAAAATGTTGACAGAGTGCTCAAACTTTTGGAGGAGAAACAATTATATGAAAAAACCTCCAAATGTTTCTATAGAGTACAAGAGGTGGAATATTTGGGTCATATTGTATCTCATGAGGGTGTTAAGGTAGAACCTAACAAAATTAAAGCCATTAAGGAATGGAAAACCCCCAAAACCATAAAGCATCTTCGAGGATTTCTCGGGTTGACAGGGTAGTATCCCAAGTTTATTAAGAATTATGGGAGAATACTGGCACCTCTAACATCATTATTGAAGAAAGGTGCATTTTCTTGGAATCTAGAAGAAACTAAGCCCTTTGAAAATCTTAACGAGGAAATGTGCCAAGCACCGGTCTTAGCTACGCCATACCTGACAAAACCCTTTATTGTGTAATGTTATTCCTTAGGGAATGGAATTGGTGTTTTTTTAATGCAAGAATGAAGACCCATTTCTTTTGAAAGTTGTCCAATCAAAGGAAAATATTTACACAAACCTATTTATGAGAAGGAAATGTCAACAATACTACATGCACTAAAGCAATGGTGACCTTACCTACTGGGATGACACTTCAAGATAAAAATAGATCATGACACTATTAAATGCATTTTGGAACCATGATTATCTTTAGAAGAGCTAAAAAAATGGGTCACAAAGATGTTGGGTTATGAGTTTAAAATCATCGACAAAAAAGGGAAGTAAAATGTTGCTGCAGAGATACTCTCAAGAAAGGATGAGGATGTGGAAGGATTTATTTGTGCCATTTATATCATCCAACCATATTGGATAAATGAAGCAAGGGATGAATGGAAGAATAATGAAGTGTGGATTCCCATTCAAAATTTGCATCAAGATCCCATTATATATGATAAATTTAGCTGCAAAAATGATTCATTATGGAACAAAAATCACTTATATCTTTTTAAGAATTCCAAACTCAAAAAAAATACGCTTTTGGAATTGCACACCTCTCCCTTAGGAGGGCACTCAGGATTTTTAAAAACTTACCATAGGTTCAAGAAGGAATATTTTGGGAAGGCCTCAAATCGAATGTGAAGGAGTTTGTGGCAGAATGTTTGGTTTTCCAACAAAATAAAGTTGAGACAATTAAGACCCCGGGTCTATTACAACCTTTAGCCATTTCAGTTCAATGTTGGGAGGAGGTTTCAATGGATTTTATCACAGTTTTACCCAAGTCCGAAGGAAAGAGTTTCATCATGGTGGTAGTTGATAGATTTACCAAGTATGGACATTTTTGCATTATCTCATCCATTTAAAGACTAGTACAGTTTCTATTGCATTTATGGAAACAATAAAAAATCTATATGTCAACCCAAAGATTACTGTAAGCGACAAAGATCCCATTTTAAGTGGAAATGTTTTCACGAAATTATTTTCTTGTTTGGGTACTCAATTAGCTCATAGATCATCTTATCATCCTCAATCTGATGGACCACCGTAGATAGTGAACACATGTTTGGAAGGATATATTAGTTTCCTTGTATTTGATAAACAAACATAATGGTTCAAGTGGTTACCTCTCACTGAATGGTGGTATAACACTTCCTTGCATACTACAACAAAAACGACCCCGTTTATGACAATTTATGGATATCATCCACCATCCATCACATCATCTTTAAGATAAAATTATTGGTTCAAGCAATGGAAGATCACATTGAACATCAACAACAAGTTCTCCAACTTTTAAAGGATAACCTCACTTTGGCGCAGAATCGAATGAAGCAATAAGAAGATCAACATCACAACAAAAAAAAAATTCATGTAGGCGACTGGGTATTTTTACAACTACAACCATACCAACAAATGTACCTCAAGCAAGCTAAGAAGGATAATAAATTATCACCAAAGTAATATGGTACTTATAAGGTGTTGCAAAAGGTTTGTACTATGGCATACAAATTGGAGCTTACTGCATCTCCTCCAGAGCACCTAGTTTTCCATGTTTCATGCTTAATGAAGGTTATAGGTTACAAGCTCCCAGTTCAAACAATATTGCTAGAACTTGAAAAGGAAGGAAAAATCATATTGAAACCTCAAGGAGTCACAGAAATAAGAATTGACCGCTATGAAATCGATCAATTTCAGAGCATCTCATAAAGTCGAAGAAATTACCTCCTAAATATTCCACACAGGAGGGTGAGAATTTTATTTAGAATCATCCAAAACTATGCAAGCATTGAGGACAATAATTTTTTGAAGGATAGGTGCATGTTAGGTCTCTATACTACTAGTGTAGCCCCCTATTGTTATTAGTGCAACCCCTTATTGTATTGTTGTGCCAATGTAGTCCCCATATTGTTATTAGTGTGCCCCATAGAAACCCACTATTGTTATTGTTGTGCCCTTATAATATTATTGTTATGTAGGCTTTGATTATATTTTGACCCCTTAGATTCCTATATATAGAAAGGAGGTCTTGTCATTTGTATGGTCCAAGAATTTTTCATTTATGTAAATTAAAGGAGGTTTCCCCCTCAAAGAGGCTAATTTTGAAGTTGTTGATCTTTCTCTTCTTGTATTTTGTGAGCTAGTTGCATAACAATTGGGCACATATTTTTTGTCTCCCTTCCATGATTATAAGAAAAATAAATGGGATTATGTAAAATTTCATATGGGTAGGCTCTGGTAAAATTTACAAATTCCGCCTCATCAAATTAGAAAAACCCACCATTCTAAAGTGATTAGGAGGATTAGGGATTCTGAATCTGAAAATATTTGGATGGGATCTCTTAACGAAATCCTTATGACAAGCATTATTTTATAAGTGTCTGTGGGGAGACATCATCAGAACGAAATATTTAGGAGACATAAACGTTGGATAGTGGATGAGAGATGGCCTAATTAGAAAACAAAATGGATCCACCATCTGTATCATCTTTAACAAGATTAATATTTAGCTCTTGAATCAAATACGTTGGACTTAATTTGGCTCAAGGAAGGAGATAATTATTGGAATAGATCGTATCTTGGCCACTGGGATTGATATACATTATTCAGAAGTTGTAACTAACAGACTAAATTCCAAGGGTATTATCTACCTTGCACATGTGATTAAAACATGGAATGGAATCAATCTAATATGGAAGAGGGCAAGTTAGATTGGATTGACAGGGGAAGCTACTAGGAGTTGGGATAATTTGATTAAGGAAGTGTGCAGATCGGGCATATGCAAAGCCAAGGAGAGTGATCAAATTGGCTGGGACAAACGTTTTCATAAGGGAACTATCACAGTGTTGATACATGTTGGTCTAGCAGGTTCTCGAAAGTATAGGTTCCATAAAATTTAATTCTATATGCATGGCTCCTATTAGAGCTATAGTGATAGGATTCATAATTTTTAAATTGGATAAGACTAAGCCTTGTAATATTGTACGTACGTTTTCTTTCTACAAATGTTTTCCATACTAAAAATTAAAAAATGTGAAGAGGGTGTGTCCTAAAAGAAATATCAAAGGACAAAAAGAATAAGAAAAGATAAAAAAATGAAAATATATTAACCCAAAAGACAAAAACATACATTAAAGTGTGCAAGTATAAATGCCACTACTATTTTACTTCTTCTGCAAATAATGGTTGTGTGCAGCTTATCATACATGCCACAACCCATGGTAGTCAAACTTCTTAACCTTGACTATTTCATGCTTTGAATTTTATGTTTATAGTTAGAGAATAAAATATTACCAACCAACTTAATCTTGGTAGATCATTAGATACGTAAAGAAAATAAAAGAAGCTCATCAGTTTAATCTAAGCCCTTGGAAGATATAAGGTTAGAAGTAGATAGTTTTCTTTATAAACAAAAAGGGTGTGCTAGCTTAAATTCCCCCAAATAAGTGAAAAAAAAAAATGTTAGGGTAAGTAATGGGTAAGTAGAATAAAGGTTGCTGAAGCATAAAGTTGATTGGAGAAAAGAAAAATTATCATGCTTAATCATATGTTTCAATGTGCATGAGAAATTAAGAAAGCAAAAACAGAGGTTTACAAGTTGATCTAATTGACTTCCGCTCATTCATTTCATCCCTAAACCTACTAATTTCCCCATCCACAAGTATGTTCTAGTACTAAAAATCCTTCAAGTCATAAAGGCTCAGAGCATTTCTTTGACTTTTGGTGGGACCAGACCCTCGGCTTAATTAATTATGGACATCAAGTGTTAGAATTTCCTTGAATACCCTAATAAAACCCCTTTTCCTAAGGTAAAACTCCATTTTCCTATGAAAAGTAAAAAACCCCATGTTAAATTTCATTTTACTCAAAATACCCACAATTTTTTTTTATCCTAAGTATAAGTGTATGTAAAGGAAAAGCACAAACATCACATTATGCTTAGTAGTATTTTCACTCCACTCATTTCAGTTCATATTAATTTCTAGCTTAATAATATAGCTCCCTATATACCTTTTCCCATGTAGAAATAAATCTCATATATAATACCCCAACCCTTAGTTTAAATATAAAATTTACTTTTATCCCATGCCCCCGACAATACCCTCTTAACTCACCAATTCTCGGTAAAGTTAAAATAATCTCTTCGTTAACCCCGTCCAATCATTTAATCTCATGTTTAACTCGTAAATAATTAGAAACCACCATGGATTAAAGCCCTGGGCCCCCCAAAACCTTTGCCCATTTCAGTCATGCTAATCTATCACCTGACTGTTGTCTGATCATCAGCACCTGAATCCAACAGTTCATAGCCATATTTGGTTCACCTAATATCCAATCTTTACCATCGTGATAAAGTGGTACTACCCGAGCCCCCAACTACTACGTGTCAAGCGTAAAGGTAGATCGGGTGACCTCACCAAAAAACCGCCTCCTCGATAAAGTAGTGTGATGGCCTATGATAGCACCTCCCCACTAAACCCGAAACCACTCACTGTTCATAATGTAAAATTCTACGCCAATTTACTCATTACTTGTTAAAACCCCGAAAACCCTCATTTTCATGCCTTTTAGCCAGTTACACAGAGAAACCTATCAAACCCATACGGCACCACCCTGAGCCTCTGAAACATGATTTCACCATGGATTCCATCCCGAACACCTTCCAGAATTTGTCCACAGTTCTTCCCAGTTTCAGTATGGCCTCCAATCACCTCCTCGCAGACCTGTGTTTTATTAACAAATTGTTGTATTTTGCAGGTAATTAGCAGAAGACCAGAGCTTGGATAAATAGTTTTGATACTAGTCAAAAAACTTGTTTACTCCAAGACTCGAAAGGAAATCTATTTAAAAACCTTCATTCAGAAGAAGAAAATAGCTATACATAGAATAGAGAAAGAAATCATTCACACAGAGACATGATTGTTAAAACAAAGGAACTGGACAGAGCATACAGTCAAAAGACAAACAAATAAAACATATATAAAGTTGATCAATATCCATTACCATATGTTGATACATATAAAAAACTAAATGATTTACTATCGAAATAGATAGTAAAAAGTTAAAAGGTACAGTAAAAGTAAAAACATAGTAAAGGATATTGATAGGTCATCAAAGTAAAAGTGTATTAGATGAAAGAGTATTAGTAAAAGTGTATCAGCTTGAAAAATCAAAGTGAAGATAGATGAAAAAATAGAGTAGTCAAGGTAAATAGTAAAAGTAAACATGGAGGCAATAAGGGTTAAACAAAGATGAAAAAAATTTCACCAGAATTAATAAATTTTATCCAAAGTAAAGGTAAAAATAGGAACAAAAATGGTACATTTTCCATAAATTTCCTGTTTAAGTCATAATTGTTAAGAAACTATTGTGGCTAATAAAAGATTCATTTTGAGAAACTAGAGGACGTTTGTGTTCCTAAAAGGCTAATCTAGAAAAACCTATCTCACTTTTTACACAAGTATTACAAAAATGGGGATAAATGCATATCTTCATAACCTATTTTTTAGACTATGCAAAGTCTGTTCGACATCTTTTTGCAAAAATATTGTGAACAAATGGAGATGAATTTTGGTAAAATGAGAGAGGTTTAACTCAATAGCATACCTTTTTACAATATCCTCTTTCACTTTTTACATATCTATCTCGAATTGAGATATAAAACGGTATCACTAGGCCCTAATTGTGCTGAATTTCTGGGGCAGAATGTAGAAAGGAAGTAGGTAGTAAATGACTTGGAAGCCTCATCATCAATTAAGAGTTGATATAAAATTCAAATTTCTCTTATTTTTCACCATCATTCCATAAATATAGTGCCAAATATATTCATTAGTTTTGAGTGTCCTTTATTTAAGTTCTATTAATGTAAAACGGTTTGAGATATTTGTAAAACCAATCTTGATATTTTTTCAAGATATTTTAGTTCAGAATTTGTATAAATACTTCTTCATTTGAAGTATTTTGTGGTGGATTATATTAGACATTTCTATATACTTTTTAATTAGAAGACCCTAAAGGTTATTATATCATTTGTTGAGCCAACAAGCTAGATTTATGAATAAAGATCAGATATTTCCAAGGATTCATGTGTTGAGTGAACTTCAGAGAATTACTCTCTTCTGTTATTGTTATTTTTCTCAAGCTATTAATAATCTTTAATGTGTTTCTGAATCTAAATGTCATAACTGGAATAATATTTCAGAATTTGCTTAATTTCTCTCTGTCTTAACAATTATATATTTAAATGTTTTCTGTTGATATCTAAGTTAAGGAATTCTTAATTTCTTCTTGCTTTAGATTGATTTCATGAATATCCAGGTTGAAGGATTCTTAATTTCCCTTTGACCTTAATTATCCCTTCATTCCTCATTCATTATCCAAGTCTCAGAACCATTAATTGCTCTCTCACCCCAAGGAAACCCTTTCATCTCTCTGTCTTAAAGATCTGAAAAACATTTTGCTTTCTTGCCCTTGGAACATTCCCTTTAGTGAGTTAATCCAGTTTTGCTTCCTTTTTGTTTGACTCCATAGCCCAATGGTCTAAAAGACATCATTCTATCCATCGGTCTAAGTGATCCCACCACCCAATCTCAAATACAAATCAAAAACCCCTTGAACAATCATAACTAGCCTAAAAGCATCTTAACTAAAACAAAGTGAAATTTTAAAGAGAGATCCCTCTCTAAGCATCAGGAAATCTAAGTCATCATCTCGAAAAGTGGTTTGTGGTTACCTCTATTATTTCCTTCTTTTGCTATTTTTTCAAAGGAAATTTTGGAGTGATAACATTAATGGTGACCATACTCGGCATGACTAACATTTTCGTAAGAAATATTTTACAGGTTTAGATCTGATCTATGATGGTGGATAGTTATCAAACACATAAAGGTTAAAATCATCCACGTGGTGACTCCAAATCAATTTTAGAATCAAGACTCCACTAGAGGAATGAACTTGAAAGAACAATATGGGAGGATCAGGTTTCTAACTTGGATTGTTATCCAAGACATCATGTTTTTTCTCATCAAGAATGTTTTTCAATGTATATTGTATTTTAGAGAAGATATTAGATTATTTTTTAATTATTTTCCTTTGAAAATTGTAAATATGAAATCTTCTTACGCATTTGTGTAGAATTTTTCTGAATCTTATGATGATCATTTTCCAATCAAGAAATCTCAAATAATCAAGAATGATCTTACAATCCCTGTACACATTCCTATACCTTGGAAAATTTCTGATAGGTATAAGCCACCCATCTTACCTACTACACTCCATGTTTTCCCTAACAATTATTACAAGTATCTCCCTAGGTTTGATGGAGAAGATTGTAAAATCATTGCCCAAAAACATATTCAACGTTTTTGAGAATTATCTGGACTTATTTGAGATTGATGAAGATGATGTGAGAATCATACTTTTTGTTCTCTCTTTGCAAAGTAGAGTAAAGGGTTGGTTCAAGAATATACCTATTGCAAGCATCTCAAATTTCCAATAGTTTGTCAAATTTTTCGTTGATTGATGGATAATCAAAGTCAATCTTTTTGTGATCATAGAAGAATATAATCAGTTAAAAAGACAACTAAATGAAACAATACAACAATTTTCTGACATATTCAATCAAATCTATTATTCAATGCCATCAAATATAAGACCTCCTCTTGATTCAGCTGTCTTGCATTATCCAAAAGCATTTGATGCAGAGAGAATTTTAGCTAAGAGAAAGAAACCCCTCAACACTGGAACAGATGTAGAAAATTGCAGTAGATGTAGAAGTTAATCTGCAAATTAGAAGAGAAAGTTGAAACCAGGAGCGCAGAAGAACAACATTGCTGAGGTAAAACTCGACATTTTGGTAAGAATAATAGAGGAAAGGATACAAAAGATCATCATGAAAGATAAAAAAAAAATCAAAATCACCATGACACATTTATTTCACAAAAAGAAGAGGTTGATAGCCATGAACAAATTCCTACTAATTCCAAATACCATAGATGAGAAGATAGATTTCTAGAGCAATATGTGGAGACGCAATTTGTTGATTTGATGTGTATGTTTGATGACATTACCTCATTTAATGATTTGCCTAAATATGATTAGTATGATGATAATTATGTTCTTCAAATCCAAACTAACTTTATAGAGCAATCATAAACTAGTTTGGGAAATAAATAAATTCAGTTTCAGCAACCTGAAAACAGTGATCATCTTATTCATATCAGCTATGAAAGTGAGGAAGAAAGTTCAGAAAATTTAGAAATAAGTGAAGCTTCTTTGCCTCTTTGTTTTTCTTCATTTCAGTTCATCAAAGAGAACTTCAAAGCAATCAAAAATCAACACTATTTAGGTATTGATATTGACAACAAAGAAGACAATGAAAACCTTAATAAGGATTCTTCAGTTTCACAAGTGTAGTTATCAAATTCTATTAAGACGTCTGATCAGATGAGACAGTAAAGTTCTATACCACTATGTTTTGAATCATTTCAGTTTTTACAGGAAATATGGTATAATTTCTCCAAAGAAAAGGATGAACAACATGAAAAAATCCATGAAGTCCCATTAAAACCCATTTGTAATAGGTTGCAGCAATCCTTCCATGTCTTTTATGGTCCAATAGTTGATATGTTAGATGATGAATGAAACCAAAATTTTTCTCCATTAACTAATTATGAGATTGAAAATCAAGATGATAAATATTTCACCAGACAAACATTTCAATCAGTACAAATATCAGCACAAAGCTTATCTGAAAATCTGTAGGGTGATAAAGATGAAAATGACATTTCAATTTCATGGCATGGAGGCCATCCAGAATAATTGTAAATTTGCTTAGATCAGTTAAACATTAGTGTATATATATTGGAAGATCCTTTTGCACAATTTCTAGAGTGAACAAAGGAAATCAAGTATTTCCTTATCTTCTCATTTGTTGACAAGGTTATAATTGGCTTTAGAATCTCATTTTTAATCACAAACAAGCATAAGCAACAAAATTCACCAATGTATATGATTCTTGAATGGTTGAATTGGTTGTTTCATTTTACCTAACCCATAGTTGGACAATTGATTAGAGTAAGTAGGTAGGATTTCAGTTTGAATAAATTCAGTTTTTCAACAACAAGTTTATTTCAGATCAAATTTTAGTACAACATGTGTCAAATTTCAGTTTGCAGAAAAAAACTATTATTTCAATTCAAGATTTTCAGTCACAGAGATTATACAATAAGGCAGAAATCACGGAAGAACAGTTTAGAATGTAAATTCAGTCACAATTCAAAGGCTAGCGATCTTAAAGTTCTTAACATTTTACCAGGAAATGCCATCCCCATGTGGAGCCACTGTTAGTGTCCTATAGTGATAGGATTCATATTTCTTGAATTGGCTAAGGTTAAGCCTTGTAATATTGTACATATCTTTTCTTTGTGCAAATGTTTTCCATATTAAAAATTAAAAAATTTAAAGAGGGTGTGTCCTAAAAGAAATATCGAAGGACAAAAAGAATAAGAAAAGATCAAAAAATGAAAATATATGAACCCTAAACACAAAAACAGATCATGAAAGTGTGCAAGTCTAAATGCCACTACTATTTTACTTCTTCTACAATTAATGGTTGTGTGCAGCTCATCATACATGCAACAACCCATGGTAGTCTAACTTCTTAAACTTGACTATTTCATGCTTTGAATTTTATGTTTATAGTTAGAGAATAAAATATGAACAAACAACTTAATCTTGGCAGATCATTAGATAGGTAGATAAAATAAAAGGAGCTAATTAGTTTAATCTGAGCCCTTTGAAGATAAAAGGTTAGAAGTAAATAGTTTGTTTTATAAAAGAAAAGGAAAGAAAAGACTTTGCTAGCTTAAATGCAGCCAAATAAGTGAAGAAAAAATGTTAGGGTAAGTAATGGGTAAGTAGAAGAAAGGTTGTTGAAGCATAAAGTCGATTGGACAAAAGCACATTTATCATGCTTAATCATAGGTTGCAATGTGGATGAGCAATTAAGAAATCAAAAACAGAGGTTTACAAGTTGATCTATTTGACTTCCCCTCATTCATTTCATCCTTATATTTACTAATTTCCCCACCCACAAGTATGTTATAGTACTAAAAAGCTTTCAAGTCATAAAGGCTCAGAGCATTTCTCTGACTTTTGGTGGGACTAGACACTCGTCTTAATGACTTATGGACATCAACTGTTATAATTCCCTTCATAAAAGTCATTTCCCCTCATTACCCTAATAAAACCTCTTTTCCTAAGGTAAAACTCCATTTTCCTATGAAAAGTAAAAAACCCCATTTTAAATTCCATTTTACTCAAAATACCCACAAAATGATTTTATCCTAAGTATAATTTTATGTAAAGGAAAAGAAGAAATATAACAGTATGCTTAGTAGTATTTTCACTCTGCTCGTTTCATTTCATATTAATTTCTAGCTTAATAATATAGCTCCTGATATACCTTTTCCCATATATAAATAAATCCCATTTATAATACCCCAACCCTTAGTTTAATTATAAACTATATCTTTATCCCATGCCACCGAAAAAACCCTCTTAACTCACAAATTCTCAATAAAGTTAAGATAATCCCTTCATTAACCTTGTATGATCATTTAATCCCATGTTTAACTCGTAAATAATCATAAACCACCATGGATTAAAGCCCTAGGACCCCCAAAACCTTTTCCCATTTCAGCCATGCTAATATGTCACCCAACTGTCATCTGATCATCAGCACCTGAATCCAACGGTTCACAGCCATATAGGGTTCACATGATATTTTACCTTTACCCGCCCAATAAAGTGGTATTGCCCGGACCCCCATTTGCTATGTGTCAAGCGTTAAGGTAGATCAAGTGACCTCACCAACATACTGCCTCCTGGATAAAGCGGTACGATGGCCTTTGATACCACCTCCCCTCTAAACATGAAACTACTCACTATTCATAATGTAAAATTCCATGCTAATTTACCCACTACTTGGTAAAACCCCGAAAACCCTCATTTTTATGCCTTTTACTCAGTTACACAGCGGAACCTATCAAACCCTTCCAGCGCCACCCTCATCCTCTGAGACATGATTTCACCATGGATTCCATCCCAAACACCTTCCGAACTCTGTCCGCAGTTCTTCCCAGTTTTAGTACAGCCTCTAATCACCTCCTCGCAGACCTGTGTTTTATTAACAAATTGTTGTATTTTGCAGGTAATTAGCAGAAGACCAGAGCTTGGATAAACAGTTTTGATACTAGTCACAAAACTTGTTTACTCCAAGATTCGAAATGAAATCTATTTAAAAATTTTCATTTAGAAGAAAAAAACGTTATACACAGAACAAAGAAAGAAATCATTCACACAGAGACATTGATTGTTAAAACAAAGGAACTAGACAGAGCATACAGTCAAAAGACAAACAAATCAAATATAAAAAAAGTTGATCAATATCCATTACGATATGTTGATACATATAAAACACTAAATGGTTTACTGTTGAAATACACAGTAAAAAGTTAAAATGTACAGTAAAAGTAAAAACACAGTAAAGGATATTGAGAGGTCATCAAAGTGAAAGTGTATCAGATGAAAGAGTATCAGATTGAAAAATCAAAGTGCAGATAGATGAAAAAACAGAGCAGTCAAGGTAAGTAGTAAAAGTAAACATGGAGGCAGTAAGGGTTGAACAAAGATGAAAAAACTATCGCAAGCAACAATAAAGTTAATCAAAGTAGAGGTAAAAATAGTTAAAAGAAAATTAAGGTTAAAAGATGAAATCAGAACAGAAATGGTACATTTTCCAGAAATTTCTTGTTTAAGTCACAATTGTACAGAAACTATTGTGGCTAATCCAAGATACATTTTGGGAAACTGGAGGAGGTTTTTGTTTCTCGAAATCCAATCTACAAAAACCTATCTCACTTTTGACACAAGTAATACAAAAAGGGGGATAAATGCATATCTTCACAACCTATTGTTCGGACTGTGCAAAGTCTTGTTTTTGACAAATTTTCGCAGAGAATATTCTGAATAGTTGGAGATGAATTTTTGGAAACTGAGAGACTTTTTTATCAGAACACCCTAAAGGTTATTGTATCATTTGTTGAGCCAACAAGCTGGATTGACGAATAAAGATCAGATATTTCCAAGGATTCATGTGTTGAGAGAACTTTAGAGAATTATTCGCTTGTGTTATTGTTATTTTTCTCAAGTTATTCATAATCTTTAATGTGTTTCTGAATCTAAATGTTATAAATGGAATAATACTTTAGAATTTGTTTTATTTCACTCTATATTAAGAGTTATACATTTAAATGTTTTCTGTTGATATCTAAGTTAAGGAATTCTTAATTGCTCCTTGCTTTAGATTGATTTCATGAATATCTAGGTTGAATGATTCTTAATTGCCCTTTGATATTAATTATCCCTTCATCCCTCATTCATTATCCGAGTCTCAGAACCATTAATTGCTCTCTCACCCCGTGTGAAACCCTTTCACCCCTCTATCTTAAAGATCTGAAAAACACTCTGCTTTCATGCCCTTGGAACATTCCCTTTAGTGAGTTAATCTAGTTTTGCTTCCTTATTGTTTGACTCCATAGCCCAATGGTCTAAAAGACATCATTCTATCCATCTATCTAAGTGATCCCACCACCCAATCTCAAATACAAATAAAAAACCCTTTGAACAATCATAACTAGCCTAAAAGCATCTTGATGGAGCGAGAGGCTGAAAAGGCATATAGCCATTCCCCTTGTGGTTTTCTGGGAAATATGGAAGACTAGTAACTCCATTATATTTGATGGAAAATCTCTTAATATAGATCATATTATCAACAAAATTGTTTCCCCATTGAGGCCTTTGATACAAACTAACATTGTGGACAAAGCAATTACTCATATAAAATATGCCCTGCATAATTCCATCCCTACTGGATATTTTGATGGTGCAGAACAGGGTGGATAGTGTGGATGTAGTATGTGGATTTTCATCAACCAAGACCAACAATATAAGGTTCATTGGTTTGGGGCAAATGGCACTAATATGAGAGCTAAAACCATTACACTCTGGGGATTACTTTTGTTTGCTAGATTCCTAGATATACCAAGCTTACAGATCAATATAAACTTTATGTAATTCAATTGTACATAAAATTACACAAGTGTCATATTTTTGACAACCAAGACAAACACTTCACCATTTCACAAGTTGTTACTGCAAAATCCTGCCAAAGTTGTGCCTTGGCATGCCAAACCAAGTATCACACCCTCTTCCTACACTATCGTGTCAACTGCACCTGCACATGTTCTCGACCTTCCATTAGCATTTCACCTACAACCTCAACCTCTTCAGCATGCCCTCATGCCCTTTGTGCAGTGCTTCACGCCGAGTCACTACTTGGCGCACTGCGCAGTATGACCCAGACCTGCTACACACCTTACTTGGTACCTCCATTTTGTCCACTCGATCTATCTGCACCCCCTGTCGCTTGCATCAACCTGTGTCACCCTAGGGTCATGTCCACATGTTGGTTGTGAAACATCAACTTCATCGATAGATCGATCCTTGTTTAAAACAAACGTAGAGTCCGGAATGGAAGAACACAAGACAGTGTCATCCGTAGGATGATCAGAATACGAAGATGGAGGTTGAGGTACAAAATACATGTGACAAGGTTTGGGACTCACAACCAACTTTATGTGAAAATCGGAAGGATCGTTGTCAGGAGATCGTGACGATTCAACAAATGTGTGTTCATGCTCTCCAACATCACTCTGTAGTGGTGGAGTTGTTTGATGAGGGGACAATGGACGTTCACTTGTGACAATGATCATGCCCATCTATGATTATGTAGCTCCATCATTGAAGAATGTTGAGTGGGCTTTTATCTTGAAATTCTTCTTGCGATGAGTAGATTTCTTAAGACAGTACTTGAATCGGTCCCAAAGATAGAAAATTTTCATCTGGCTCTTTGGAACTTGAAACTGCAAATTACAGAAGCGCTGCAAAAAATCCATAAGTGATTCATGCAGAGCCTTTCGTTGTTGTTGCATTTTTTGGTCAAGATGTTCTGGATCAAAATGATAGAAAGTGTCTCCAATGAGATCACATAAGTTCTCAAGTGAGTGCAGGCTATTAGCCGGTAGGCTACACAACCATCAATGTGGAGATTCATGAAGTGTGTATGCAAGCAGCAAGCTGGTTTGTTTGTCAGAACATCCATCTTTCTCACTAAGCAAAGAAAAAAAGTCATGTAAGAACTCAGGCCAGGCCACTTTGCCTTCACCATCATAAGTATAATTGGACAAGAGATCAAAAAACTCCATCATGATGGTGACATCTCCAGGATTCAAAAAACATCGCAGAGGGAGAAGAGTGCAAGAATCCATGATATATATGCAAAGGTTAAAAACAGGATGAGAGGACACAACCTGTCATCTGGCCCTCCTTTTGTCACCAGAAATGTTGACTGTGTTGGATCCACCAACATTAAGGGATCACCCCAGTATGAAGTCCCAACTATATCTCACCCCATTTGGTTCGGGAGTCCCATCCGGTACGATGGCCTGGATTCCATTATCTTAAGGATTTTCCTGAACTCTTTCTTGTCAGCATGAGAGAGTGGTATGTTTGGTCTTCGAGAAGTGAGGTTCGTGTGCCTGGTGAGTATAACTATCACTTTTTGCAATGTTTCTTTCACAATAGAGGGAGAGGGTGAGATTGAGTTCCAAGTAGATTAGGAGTAGTCCTAATGCTGATAGGAACATACAACACAACAAGACATACACAGCCTTCGGTGGAGTAGCCCACATGGATGTGGAAATCACAACACCCAAGGGAAGATAACACGTATAACACTCAGTAGATTAGTCCACACGAGTGCAACGATAGTTTATGGGAAGTTTCATGTGAAAGGACTCTCTGATGTTCAAGAGAGTAGTCTAATGGAAGAATGATGAAGTGTGGAAACTCATTCAAAAGTTACAGCAAGATCCCAGTATATATGATACATTTAGCAGGAAAAATGAATTACTATGTTATAAAGATCGCTTATATATTTCTCAGAATTCCCAACTCAAAAAAAATATTCTTTTGCAATGGCACACCTCTCCCTTAGGAGGGTACTAAGGGTTCTTAAAAGCTTACCATAGGGTCAAGAAGGATTTTTTTTGGGAAGGCCTTAAACATGATGTTCAAAATTTTGTTGTGGAATGTTTGGTTTGCCAACAAAATAAAATTGAGAAAATTAAGACCCCACGTCTGTTACAACCTTTATCCATTCCAAGTCAACGTTGGGAGGCAGTTTCAATGGATTTTATCACAGGTTTACCCAAGTCCGAAGGAAAGAGTGTCATCATGGTGGTAGTTGATAGACTTACCAAGTATGGACATTTTTTGGATTATCTCATCCATTTAAATACTAGTATAATTTCTATTTCATTTATGGAAACAGTTGAAAATGTACATGGAAGCCCAAAGATTATTATATGTGACAGAGATCCCATTTTAACTAGAAATTTTTTGACGAAATTATTTTATTGTTTGGGTACTCAATTTGCTCATAGCTCATCTTATCATCCTCAATCTGATCTACCAATGGAGATACTGAACAAATGTTTGGAAGGATATCTCCGTTGCTTTGTATCTGATAAACAAACATAATGGGTTAAGTGGTTACCTCTGGTTGAATGGTGGTATAACACTTCCTTCCATATTGCAGCAAAAATGACCCATTAGATAATTGAAGTTATATCAACTAACAAGCACTAAACTAGCAATAGTAAAAGAGATAAAAAGGAAAACTAAGAGAAATTATAGGAAATATGAATATATGAAATTAGTTATTTCAATAAAATATGAAAATGAAATTATTTGACAGTATGAGTAAACTTCACACATGAGAGCATGGATAATGAAAAAATTGGGATTTTAGAAATTTTTAACATTGCATGGAAAGACAAGTGGATTAGATAGATAGATAGATAGATAGATATTAATTATAGAGGGCTAGTCTAAGAGAAAAATAAATAAATCTTATACACTTTAATATTGGACGACTATCCTAGTGCTAATATTTATATCTTTTTATTAGCGTGAACTTGTTGAGAGTTTGAGAAAGTGACCGGAGTATGGCCATAGAATATTGCAATGTGTTTCTCCCTAATAGACTACATATCCAACCTTAATATTACAATGGGTGTGTTCCAATTGTACGAGAGGTTGCTATTGTGGTGGAATGCTCTTCTATCATATTTGGGTATGTACATCTCAAAGTTGTATTTTTAATTGTTTGAAGAAAAGTTCAATGAGAATTATATATTACAAGAATTCATTGAAAATAAATGAGTCCAATGCCTTAAGACAAAGAGGTTGATTAATACAAGACTACACGCTAGATTCATGAAACTACTTAGATATGCTTCACACTTTAGCACAAAGAAACTAAGGGTGAAAAATTTTGTATGTGCTAAACTACAATAAATGAAAAAAGTTAAGGATCCTAAATGTGTTGCACCTTGCAGAAGGTGTTCCAACGACCTATAATTTCAAAGGAGGAGATCATCAACAATGGTCAAAGTAGGCCACTAAGGATTATAGATTTGAGAGCACTGTGAATAGGAGTGACTTCGATAGCTAGTCGGACTAGCATGGTTTGTAAGGAAAGTTCGAAAGGATTGGTTTGGAAAACGAAGGCTTCCATACCAATGACCACCATAATAGTCCTGATCAATAATAGAAAAATCCCAACCAACATGGAAATTCCACCTGATATAACAGGTTCGCACAACATCTCAGTATTGTATAACGCAATAAATTGGACTTTAAATAAGTATGTATATTATGATATTAGTTTGTGTTTCATTAAGTTACATGACAATTCATTCAATATATTTTTATCAATTATAAGTCAAATATTATATTTGATAAATTTAGAGAAAAAAACATTTGAAATGTGTTTTTGTTAGCATATTAATGAATTTGTTATAGATTTATTATAGCTTCAAAATATCTATTATAATACAACCTCCTTAACCTTTTAACTTGTTACACTTATTCTAATTTATGAATATTTTTTTACAATTATTCCTTAATAGAAATAAAGCCTCCAAGAAAAATAATATCTCACTTTTCTTAAATTTTGATAAATTTAAATTGATCTCATTAATATTAATAATGATAATTATTATTAACAATTATCACTTGTTGATTCGAAATGCATCGGCCAAAAAACTATCTTATGTGATTTCTACCGAAAGACTTTGCTTAATTAACTTATTTGTTAAATTACACAATATTATATATTTAATATTTCATTAGAAATGTATAAATACTTAGAAAGACACTTATCTCACTAACTAATTTGTTTAATAAAATAGATATCACTCATATTCAATAACTAATTAATTTGTTTTAACAACTTATATTCAATAACTAACTAATTTATTTTACCAAATAAAAATAACTTATGTTAAAAAAACTAACTAATTTTTTTTTACCAAATCAATATTACTAAGGTTCAATAACCTCCAAATTTTAACATAAAAATGCAATATTATATTCTAATTTTTTTAAAATTTAAATACGATAAAAATATTTTTAAATATAGATATATTTTATTTATTTTATTAGATAAAATCAAATTAAATTATTTACACATTTTTAAATAATATAAATTTTAATTTTTTAAATATTTATAAATAAAACAGTCATACAAAGCTTAAACACATATCTAAACACATTGCCTCATATGATTTAATGATTTTATATATATTTTTATTATAATATAATTTAATGATTTTATGTTTTTTATTATAAAAAAAAAGAGATTTCATCCCTTTAACTTGATAAATAGTTTATTCTTAATTTAAAAAAATAATTATTGTTATTATTTATTAAAATTAAAATTTATTTTTAATAAAATTTAATAATTAGAAAATATACCTACATTGATTATGTAAATATTTTTCATAAAGCATGAAAAATATTTATACCACCTCCAATGCTTCTTAGGCAAATCCAATTTTTCAAAGGAGTTTTAAGAGCTCCCTGATCAATTCTTCTAGAATGTTTATGGCAAAAGCAAACAAGGTCGGTTTTTAGCAATATTTTAATTTTTTCCAAATCAATGGTTTTACAGCCTTTTTAGAGAGTTTTAAGAGTTAAAGTAGAATTTATAAAGTATTTAAGAGTAAACTGTAGAATTTAAAGGTGAGACTTCATGTGAAATTGATCAAGCTAGTTGATGAAAAAAAGGAATGTGAAACTAATCAAGCCAGTTGATGAAAAAAAGGAAAGTGTAATGAGAAAGAGATCCAACTAATGAAAAAGGGGAAGTGTAGTGGATGGAAAACAAGAAATGCAATAGGGAGAAAAATGTTAATTATGTCGTAGGGCGTTTCCCTCTGAAATGAACTTTCCTAAAATCTTCTTGTCATCCCTGTGTGTCATTAGATTATGTGATAGACGATTGGAGAATTGTTAATTGTTCAATCAAGGGAAGGTAGTTGACTGGTTGGAATTATTCACGATATTTGCTTGATCAGTCTTCAACTTTCTGAGCGCTCAGAGAAAAAATTCGTTATTGTTTCCTCCTTGGCTATCGCATGAGCAGCGCAAGGAGTGTCCCAAATGGATTATATAGAGAATCATGGTGGTGCAAGGGCTCCTTTATCAAGGTTATATTCAGGCCACACTTACTACACACTAGAATCTCTGCAAGGCGTTACAACTCTTCACCCTTACCATTCTCGTGAACATCATTGCCTTCCTCGGCATTTTATCTCCGCCAATTTGTCCCCATTCACATGGGAGGCAGGGCAATGCCGCCTACCCTTTCTCCTCGATTGGTACCCATGACCTCAGAGACACAATGATTAGGGATCCCTACAAACAACCCATTACTGACAGAGAACCCACTTTGAATATTATGAATTATGGGGAAGAGCTTATTGGATATTCCATTGGCCATTTGTAGAACTTGAACCGGTCTGTGAATCCAACTCAGCAATATCAACAACAAGAATTTTTTAATCAAACTTCACCTCCACCTCAGATCTATCAACATCAATCATGCCAAAAAGAGGTATCTGTTTTTTTTTTCAAATTTCCATTCCAGATTGTGCAATGTATCCATCCTTTTTCATTCACTTCTTAGCCTCTTAACTTTGAACTTTGTTTTTTGATTCAGTAGTGTATCCATTCTTTTTCTACCTTTTCTTATTGTGCTAGAAACGTTGTTCACTGTTTCAGTAATTTGCCCATTCTTTTTGTTTACTAATTGAGCAATGTTTGATATCGTGGGAGCCTTTATCGCTATTGAGGGCAATACCACATTCACTAGGAATAAAAACAATCTCTCTGTTGTCTTTCTGAGGCTGGGAAAATGCAGAGAGGTTGATCTTCATATTGGAAATTATAGAGCATACTATTTTTATTACTAACATTGGGTATGATTTTCATATTTTCAAGCCCAGGTTGGGTAAGAACTCAGATTTTGGATTGCAACCAATGTCTAAAAACAGGGCACATAGGGAGATCCCAAGCATCAAAGATATGGATGCTAAGACTCCAAAGATCCCTGGGTGGTGCTCACTCTGTGATCTTACCTATAGCACAAAGGAAGTTCTTCACAAACAACATGTGTTTGGGAAGAAGCACCAGTTCAATGTAAAAAAGTTGAAGGAAAAGTGTTCTAAAGATGTAGTAAAGCCACAGAAAAAGCAGCCACAAGGACTGGTGGGGTGGTGTTCTCTTTGTGAGGTTAACTGTGGAAGCCTATAAAATCTTCATGAGCTACATATGTCAGGGAAAAAATAATTTTCCATGTTAGGAATGGCAAAGACAAAGGCGCAGGACATAGCAGAGACTGGCAAAGATAATGTTGTTGGAAAAAGAAAAGATGATTCAGTGAAGGAAGAAAGAGATATGCCATCCAAGAAATGACACAAGCTACGTAAAGGATATGTTTCCCATGCCCAGCTTACAGAGGATGGAACTTCTAAAGCCCATTTATCGGTCTATGGTGAGACAGAATGTGTTGTTGGTCGCAAAGCTGAGGAGGAAGATTTTGTCAAAGCTCAAGATGAAGGGGTAGATTAAATATTCCATGCTTTCAACCTGTTGAGCGTAAAATTGTTTGTGTTTTAGGTTTTGTGGACATTAGATTTCAAAATTTTCTTTAAGGTTTTGTGACAGTTGAGACACTTCAGGATTGCAGAATAGAAATCCCTAGAGATTCATAAGAAATGTTTTTGAACATGCTGGTATTAAATATTACGTAGGGTTGAATTTCGAAAATTTTGATGTGATTCATAAGAAATGTTTTTGAACATGCTGGAACTAAATATTGTGTAGGGTAGGATTTTGGAGCTGTTCATGCTATTTACTTGATCAACTTTCTGAGCGCTCGGAGAAAAACTGCGTTACTATTTCCTCCCTCGCTATCGTGTGAGTAGCGCAAGGAGTGTCCCAAATGGATTATACAGAGAATCATGGTAGTGCAAGGGCTTCTTTATCAAGGTTATCTTCAGGCCACACTTACTACACACTGGAATCTCTGCAAGGCATTACAACTCTTCCCCATTACCATTCTCATCAACATCGTTGCCTTCCTCAGCTTTTGCTCTACGCCAATCTATCCCCATTTACATGGGAGGCAGGGCAATGTCGCCTACCCTTTCTCCTCGATTGGTACCCATGACCTCAAAGACACGATGATTACGGATCCCTACAGACAACCCATTACTGACAGAGAACCCACTTTGAATATTATGAATTACGGGGTAGAGCCTATTGGATATTCCATTGGCCATTTGCAGAGCTTTAGCCGGTCTGTGAATCCAACTCAGCAATATCAACAATAGGAATTTGTTAATCAAACTTCACCTCCACCTCAGATCTATCAACATCAGTCATGCCAACAAGAGGTATCTATTTATTTTTTCAAATTTCCGTTCCAGATTGTGCAATGTGTCCATCCTTTTTCATTCACTTCTTAGCGTCTCAACTTTGAACTTTGTTTTCTGATTCAATAGTGTATCCATTCTTTTTCTAACTTTTATTATTGTGCCAGAAAATTTGTTTACTATTTCAATAATTTGTCCATTATTTTTGTTTACTAATTGAGCAATGTTTGATATTGTGGGAGCCTTTATCACTGTTGAGGGCAATACCACATTCACTAGGCATTAAAACAACCTCTCTGTTATCTTTCTGAGGCTAGGAATATGCAGAGAGGCTGATCTTCTTATTGGAAATTATAGAGCATACTATTTTTATTACTAACATTGGGTATGATTTTTATATTTTCAAGTTCAGGTTGGGTAAGAACTCAGATTCTGGATTGCAACCAAAGTCTAAAAACAAGGCACATAGGGAGATCCCAGGCATCAAAGATATGGATTCTAAGACTCCAAAGATCTCTCGGTGGTGCTCACTCTGTGATGTTACCTGTAGCACAAAGGAAGTTCTTCACAAAAAACATGTGTTTGGGAAGAAGCAATAGTCCAGGTTAAAAAAGTTGAAGCAAAAGGGTTCAGAAGATGTAGTAAAGCCATAGAAAAAGCAGCCACAACGACTGGTGGGGTGGTGTTCTCTTTGTGAGGTTAACTATGGAAGACTAGAAAATCTTCATGAGCTGCATATTTTAGGGAGAAAACACCTGTCGATGTAGGAATGGCAAAGACAAAGGCGTAGGAGACAACAGAGACTGGCGAAGACAATGTTCTTGGAAAAAGAAAAGATGATTCAGCGAAGGAAGAGAGAGATATGCCATCCAAGAAACGCCACAAGTTACATAAAGGAGATGCTGCCCATGCCCAGCTTGTAGAGGATGGAAATTCTAAAGCCCATTTATCAGTCTATGGTGAGATAGAAAGTGTTGCTGGTCGCAAAGTTGAGGAAGAAGATTTTGTCGAAGCTCAAGATAAAGGAGCAGATTAAATGTTCCAAGCTTTCAACCTGTTGAGCGTCAAATGGTCTGTGTTTAAGGTTTTGTGGAAATTAGATTTCAAAATTTTCTTTAAGGTTTTGTGACAGTTGAGACACTTCAGGATTGCAGAACAGAAATCCCTGGAGATTCATAAGAAATTTTTTTGAACATACTGGAATTAAATATTACGTAGGGTTGAATTTCGAAAATTTTGATGTGATTCATAAGAAATGTTTTTGAACATGCTAGAATTATATATTGCATAGGGTAGGACTTATAAAATTTTGATGTGATTATGAAGTTTCCATATGTAAACAGTTCTTAAGGTGGCTGTGATTACGAAAGAAATTGATTAACCTCTGTGCAAGTTAATTCATTTATCCTTTCAACGTTGAAAGGTTTTTAGAGAAGGTTCTTTGTAGTAAGGGGCCTCAACCTCGAGGATCAACCAATAGAGAAAGATGTTTCCACTTCTGGCGGTAAATTCTCTTCTATACGGATTCATGTGCCCGATTCTGGATTGCAACCAAATTCTAAAAATAGGGCACATAGGGAGATCCGAGGAATCAAAGATATGGATGCTAAGACTCCAAAGATCCCTAGGTGGTGCTCACTCTATGATGTTACCTAGAGCACAAAGGAATTTCTTCACGAACAACATGTGTTTGGGAAGAAGCACCAGTCCCGGTTAAAAAAGTTGAAGGAAAAGGGTTCAGAAGATGTAGTAAAGCCATAGAAAAAGCGGCAAAAAGGACTAGTGGGGTGGTGTTCTCTTTGTGAGGTTAACTGTGGAATCCTAGAAAATCTTCATGAGCTGCATATGTCAGGGAAAAAACACCTGTCCATGTTAGGAATGGCAAAGACAAAGGCACAGGAGACAGAAGAGACTGGTAAAGACAATGTTCTTGGAAAAAGAAAAGATGATTCAGTGAAGGAAGAAAGATATATGCCATCCAAGAAATGCCACAAGTTACGTAAAGGAGATGCTGCCCATGCCCAGCTTACAGAGGATGGAAATTCTTAAGCCCATTTACCAGTCTATGGTGAGACAGAAAGTGTTGCTGGTCGCAAAGTTGAGGAAGCAGCTTTTGCCAAAGCTCAAGATGAAGGAGCAGATTAAATGTTCCAAGCTTTCAACCTGTTGAGCGTAAAATGGTCTTTATTTTAGGTTTTGTGGACATTAGATTTCAAAATTTTATTTAAGGTTTTGTGACAGTTGAGACACTTCAGGATTGCAGAACAGAAATCCCTGGAGATTCATAAGAAATGTTTTTGAACATGCTGAAACTAAATATTACATAGGGTTGAATTTTGAAAATTTTTATGTCATTCATAAGAAATGTTTTTGAACATGCTGGAATTAAATATTGTGTAGGGTAGGATTTAGTAAATTTTGATATGATTCTAAACTTTCCATATGTAAACAGTTCTTAAGTTGGTTATGATTACGAAAGAAATTGATTAACCTCTTTGCAAGTTAATCCGTTTATCCTTTCAATGTTGAAAGGTTTTTAGAGAAGGTTCTCTGTAGCAAGGAGCCTCAACCTTGAGGATCAACCAACAGAGCAAGATGTTTCCACTTCTGGTGGTAAATTCTCTTCTATATGGATTCATGTGCCCAATCGTGATGGAAATATCACTTCTCCAGGTACTGGTTTTCAGTCTGCTTTATAGTCTCCCATGCAACAATTTCTGCAAGTTCCTAGACATGTAGATTCATGTGTTTGTTTAAGAAATTTTCAGTTTAGTAAGGTGGACTAAGTTCTTTTTTATTGTAAATTTGTTGTAACACAAGAATAAATGACCGAAAGAGGATAATCCCTCGGGATCAACCAACAGGGCAGGATGTTTCCACTTCTGGTGGTAAATTGTCTTATTTACAAATTCATCTGCCCAACCTTGATGGAAATATCACTTCTCGAGGTACTAGTGCTCAGTATACTTTACAGTCTTCTTTGTAACGAATTCTGCAAGTGCATAGACGTGTAGATTCATGTGTTGAATCCAGAAAAGTTTAGTTTATTAATGCAGATTAAGTTCTATTTTATTGCAATTTTGATGTATTAAGGAACAAGTGACGCAAAGACGAAGAGCCACAAGGATCAACCAGCAGAGAAGGATGTTTCCACTTCTGGTGATAAGTGGTCTTCTATGAAAATTCCTCTGCCTAACCTTGATGGTAATATCTCTTCTCCAGGTATGGGTATTCAATATACTTTACAGCGTCCCATGCAACAAATTCTGAAAATACCTAGACCTGTAGATTCATGTTTTGGCTGCAAAAAAGTTGACCCCAATCTGACCTCATGCCACTGCAACAGAGCAACATGTCCCGACCCCAATCTGACCTGATGCCCCTACAATAGAGCAACATGTCCTAGCCCCTATCCGACCTCATGCCCCTGCAACAGAGAAACATGTCCCAAGGTGCAGTTCCATTAACTCTAGGCCCAATCCAACTCAATCCTAGAGCAACACGCCCGAGGAATGCAGTTCCATTAACTCCAAACCCAATCCGATTAACATGTCCCAAGGGTGCGGCTCCATTAACTCCAACCTAATCCCAAAAAAACATTATTCCATAAAAACACTTCCATTTACTTCAATCACAATACTATCAACATGTCCCAAGGGTGCAATTCCATTAACTTCTACTGTGATCCAACCTAATCCCAATGCAACATATCCCATAAATATTGTTCCATTAGCTCCAACCCCAATCTGACTTGATCCTAGAATAAATTCTAGTCACTCCCAAAGTAGATATTGAAGATGGTTTAAGGAGAAATAATTCCACAACTCCTACTAGAAACATGGAGGATATTGCTTTCAAGCCATGCAAGAGACAAGGGAAACATCACAGGCCTAATTACCCAAAAGGCCTAGAATTACAAAGGGTTGTCAAAAGATATCAAGGATTAAATATCCATCGTTGAAGGCTACATGGAAGAGTAGGTTGTTTCCTCATTTTCATAAAGATTGTAACAGCACCTTCCATAGAAAAACAATAGTCTTTCAATAGAAAAAATTGCAACAATACTTAGAACATGTAAACATTGCAAATTTTTATGAGGCAGTGAGCAATAATCTTCTACATTCCATTGATTATCACGCCTTTACATTTGTTAAGAAAATTCCATTGATTATCACTCCTTTCCATTTGTTAAGCAAGCAGTTTTATATTATTGTAGATCTTAGTCTCATTTAATCATGAAGTTGACAGCATTCTATTTCAAAGCATAGAATCAATCTTGACGCTTGCTCACTATTATGTGAATGATGATTGCAGCATTTCAATTCATTACCTGTGCACTCTTTAATCTCCTTTTAGTGATGAAGAAGGGGAAGAGTTTGAGGTGCTTGATTGTGCCTCATGACATGACAAAGTATTCCATGCTTATTTAATAAAGAATATAACCAATGGTTAGATAGTTCTGTTGATTTTCATTCATTATTCCATGGTGATATGTTTAGAGCTGGTTTGTGGACTTAACTAGAATTTAATTAATATCAATGATGCTTAATATTCTATTGCTTTTACATAAAATATTTGGTTGTTTTGATTTTCCATGTTTACCGATTATGTATATGATTTTATTTCAGTTTTAATAATTTACTCATTTCGAAGGAAAGACAAATGGACAAGTCTACCGAGGCGGAGGAATTGCCCGGATGGTAAAAAGTGGCCAGAATCTGGGCAAAAGAAAATCAACAAATCTTGCAGAAGTAGTATTTAAATCATGTTTTTGATGGTGGAAATATTGAAGATGGTTTAAGGAGAAATAATTCCCCAACTCCTACCAGAAACATGGAGGATAATTCTTTCAAGCCATGCAAGAGACAAGGGAAACATCACAGGCCTAATTACCCAAAAGGCCTAGAATTAAAAAGGGCTGTCAGAAGATATCAGGATTAAATATCCATCGTTGAAGGCTACATGGAAGAGTAGGTTGTTTCCTCATTTTCCTAAAGATTATAACTGCACCATCCATAGAAAGAGAATAGTCTTTCAGTAGCAAAAATTGCAACAATACTTAGAGCATGTGAACATTGCAAATTTTTATGAGGCAGCGAGCAATAATCTTCTACATTCCATTGATTATCACTCCTTTCCATTTGTTAAGCAAGAAATTTTATATTTCTGTAGATCTTCGTCTCATTTAATCGTGAAGTTGCATGCCTTCTATTTCAAAGCATAGAATCAATGTTGACGCTTTCTCACTATTACATGAATGATGATTGCAGCATTTTAATCCATTACCTGTGCACTCTTTAATCTCTTTTTAGTGATGAAGAAGGGGAAGAGGTTGAGTTGCTTGATTGTGCCTCATGACATGACAAAGGATTCCACAGTTATTTAATAAAGAATATAACCAATGGTTAGATAGTTCTCTTGATTTTCATTCATTATTCTGTGGTGAGATGTTCAGAGCTGGTTTGTGGATTTACCTAAAATTTAATTAATATCAATGATGCTTAATATTCTATTGCTTTTACATAAAATATTTGGTTATTTTTGTTTTCTATGTTTACCGATTATGTATATGATTTTATTTCACTTTTAATAATTTACTCATTTCAAATGAAAAAGAAGTGGACAAGTCTACTGAGGCGGAGGAATTGCGTGGACAGTCAAAAGTGGTCGGAATCCGAGCAAGAAAAAAATCAACAAATCTTGCAAAAGCGGTGTTTAAATCATGTTTCTGATGGTGGAAATATTAAAGATGGTTTGAGGAGAAATAATTCCCAAACTCCTACCAGAAACATGGAGGATATATCATTCAAGCCATGCAAGAGACAAGGGAAACATCACAGGCCTAATTACCCAAAAGGCCTAGAATTACAGAGGGTTGTCAAAAGATATCAGGATTAAATATCCATCATTGAAGGCTATATGGAAGAGTAAGTTGTTTCCTCATTTTCATAAAGATTTTAACTGCACCATCCATAGAAAGAGAATAGTCTTTCAGTAGCAAAAATTGCAACAATACTCAGAACATGTGAACATTGCAAATTTTTATGAGGCAACGAGCAATAATCTTCTACATTCCATTGATTATCACTCCTTTCCATTTCTTAAGAACATTCCATTGATTATCACTACTTTCCATTTGTTAAGCAAGCGATTTTATATTGTTGTAGGTATTAGTCTCATTTAATCATGAAGTTGACAGCCTTCTATTTCAAATCATAGAATCAATCTTGACGCTTGCTCACTATTATGTGAATGATGATTGCAACATTTTAATCCATTACCTGTGCACTCTTTAATCTCTTTTTAGTGATGAAGAAGGGGAAGAGGTTGAGGTGCTTGATTGTGCCTCATGAAATGACAAAGGATTCCACACTTATTTAATAAAGAATATAACCAACGGTTAGATAGTTCTCTTGATTTTCGTTCATTATTCCGTGGTGAGACGATTAGAGCTGGTTTTTGGATTTAACTGAAATTTAATTAATATCAATGATGCTTAGTATTCTATTGCTTTTACATAAAATATTTGGTTGTTTTTATTTTCTATGTTTACCGATTATGTATATGATTTTATTTCACTTTTAATAATTTACTCATTTCAAAGGAAAAAGAAATGGACAAGTCTACCGAGGCGGAGGAATTTCCCGGATGGTCAAAAGTGGCTGGAATCCGGGCAAAAAAAAAATAAAAAAATCTTGCAGAAGTAGTATTTAAATCATCTTTCTGATGGTGGAAATATTGAAGATGGTTTAAGGAGAAATACTTCCCCAACTACTACCATAAAAATGGAGGATATTGCTTTCAAGCCATGCAAGAGATAAGGGAAACATCACATGGCTAATTACCCAAAAGGCCTAGAATTACAAAGGGCCATCAGAAGATATCAAGATTAGATATCCATCGTTGAAGGCTACATGGAAGATAGGTTGTTTCCTAATTTTCTTAAAGATTGTAACTGCGCCATCCATAGAAAGAGAATAGTCTTTCAGTAGCAAAAATTGCAACAATACTTATAACATGTGAACATTGCAAATTTTTATGAGGCAACGAGAAATAATATTCTACATTCCATTGATTTTCACTCATTTCCATATGTTAAGAAAGAAATTTTATATTGCTGTAGATCTTAGTCTCATTTAATCATGAAGTTGACAGCATTCTATCTCAAAGCATAGAATCAATCTTGACGCTTGCTTACTATTATGTGAATGATGATTGCAGCATTTAAATCCATTACCTCTGCACTCTTTAATCTCTTTTTAGTGATGAATAAGGGAAGAGGTTGAGGTGCTTGATTGTGCCTCATGACATGACAAAGGATTCCACCCTTATTTAATAAAGAATATAACCAATGGTTATATAGTTCTCTTTATTTTCATTCATTATTAAGTGGTGAGATGTTCAGAGCTGGTTTGTGGATTTAACTGAAATTTAATTAATATCAATGATGCTTAATATTCTATTGCTTTTACATAAAATATTCGGTTGTTTTTATTTTCCATGTTTACCGATTATGTATATGATTTTATTTCACTTTTAATAATTTACTCATTTCAAAGGCAAAAGAAATGGACAAGTCTACCGAGGTGGAGGAATTGCCTGGACAGTCAAAAGTGGCTAGAATCCGAACAAAAAAAAATCAACAAATCTTGCAAGAGCGGTGTTTAAATCATGTTTCTGATGGTGGAAATATTGAAGATGTTTTAAGGAGAAATAATTCCCCAACTCCTGCCAGAAACATGGACGATATTGCTTTCAAGCCAAGCAAGAGACAATGGAAACATCACAAGCCTAATTACCCAAAAGGCTTAGAATTACAAAAGGTTGTCAGAAGATATCACGATTAAATATCTATCGTTGAAGGCTACATGGAAGAGTAGGATGTTTCCTCATTTTCATAAAGATTGTAACTGCGCCATCCATAGAAATATAATAGTCTTTCAGGAGAAAAAATTACAAAAATACTTAGAACACGTGAACATTGAAAATTTTTATGAGGCAGTGAGCAATAATCTTCTACATTCCATTGATTATCACTCCTTTCCATTTGTTAAGCACATTCCATTGATTATCACTCCTTTCCATTTCTTAAGCAAGAAATGTTATATTGTTGTAGATCTTAGTCTCATTTAATCATGAAGTTGACAACCTTCAATTTCAAGGCATAGAATCAATCTTGATGCTTGCCCACTATTATGTGAATGATGATTGCAACATTTTAATCCATTACCTGTGCACTCTTTATTCTCTTTTTAGTGATGAATAAGGGGAAGAGGTTGAGGTGCTTGATTGTGCCTCATGACATGACAAAGGATTCCACGCTTATTTTATAAAGAATATAACCAATGGTTAGATAGTTCTCTTGGTTTTCATTCATTATTCCATGGTGAGATGTTCAGAGCTGGTTTGTGGATTTAACTGAAATTTAATTAATAACAGTGATGCTTAATATTCTATTTCTTTTACATAAAATATTCTGTTGCTTTTATTTTCTATGTTTACCGATTATGTATATGATTTTATTTCACTTTTAATAATTTACTCATTTCAAAGGAAACAGAAATGGACAAGTCTACTGAGGCGGAAGAATTGCCTGGACGGTCAAAAGTGGCCGGAATTTGAGCAAAAACAAAATTCAACAGATCTTGCAGAATTAGTGTTTAAATCATGTTTTTGATGTTGGATATATTGAAGATGGTTTAAGGAGAAATAATTCCCCAACTCCTACCAGGAACATGGAGGATATTGCTTTCAAGCCATGCAAGAGACAAGGGAAACATCACAAGCCTAATTACCCAAAAGGCCTATTATTACAAAGGGTCGTTAGAAGATATCAGACTTAAATATACATCTTTGAAGGATACATGGAAGAGTAGGTTTCTTCGTCATTTTCATAAAGATTGTAACTGCACCATCCATAGAAAGAGAATAGACTTTCAGTAGAAAATATTGCAACAATACTTATAACATGTGAACATTGCAAATTTTTATGAGGGAGTGAGCAATAATCTTCTACATTCCATTGATTATCACTCCTTTCCATTTGTTAAGCAAGCAATATTATATTTCTCTAGATCTTACTCTCATTTAATCATGACGTTGACAACCTTCTATTTTAAAGCATAGAATCAATATTGATGCTTGCTCACTATTATGTGAATGATGATTGCAGCGTTTTAATCCATTACCTGTGCACTCTTTAATCTATTTTTAGTGATGAAGAAGCGGAAGAGGTTGAGGTGCTTGATTGTGCCTCATGACCTGACAAAGGATTCCACGCTTATTTAATAAAGAATATGACCAATGGTTAGATAGTTCTCCTGATTTTCATTCATTATTCCATGGTGAGATGTTCAGAGTTGCTTTGTGGGTTTCACTGAAATTTAATTAATATAGATGATGCTTATTATTCTATTGCTTTTACATAAAATATTTGGTTGTTTTTATTTTCTATGTTTACCGATTATGTATATGATTTTATTTCACTTTTAATAATTTACTCACTTGAAACGAAAAGAAATGGACAAGTATACCGAGGTGGAGGAATTTCGCGGATGGTCAAAAGTGACCGGAATTTGGTCAAGAAAAAAATCAACAAATCTTGCAAAAGAAGTGTTTAAATCATGTTTCTGATGGTGGAAATATTGAAGATGGTTTAAGGAGAAATAATTCCCCAGCTCCTGCCAGAGGCATGGAGGATATTTCTTTCAAGCCATGCAAGAGACAAGGGAAACATCGCAGGTCTAATTATCCAAAAGGCCTAGAATTGCAAAGGATTGTCAGAAGATATCAGGTTTAAATATCCATCATTGAAGGCTACATGGAAGAGTATGTTGTTTCCTCATTATCATAAAGATTGTAACTGCACCATCCATAGAAAGAGAATAGTCTTCTAGTAGCAAAAATTGCAACAATACTTAGAACATGTGAACATTGCAAATTTTTATGAGGCAGTGACCAATAATCTTCTACATTCGATTGATTATCACTCCTTTCTAGTTGTTAAGCACATTCCATTGATTATCACTCCTTTCCATTTGTTAAGCAAGCAATTTTATATTGTTGTAGATCTTAGTCTCATTTAATAATGACGTTGACAGCCTTATATTTCGAAGCATAGAATCAATCTTGACACTTGCTCCCTATTATGTGAATGATGATTGCATCATCTTAATCCATTACATGTGCACTCTTTAATCTCTTTTTAGTGATGAATAAGGTGAAGAGGTTGAGGTGCTTGATTGTGCAACATGACATGACAAAGGATTCCGCGCTTATTTAATAAAGAATATAACCAATGGTTAGATATTTCTCTTGATTTTCATTCATTATTGCATGGTGAGATGTTCAGAGCTGGTTTGTGGATTTAATTGAAATTTAATTAATATCAATGATGTTTAATATTCTATTTCTTTTACATAAAATATTTGGTTGTTTTTATTTTCTATGTTTACCGATTATGTATATGATTTTATTTCACTTTTAATAATTTACTCATTTCAAATGAAAAAAAAATGGACAAGTCTACCGAGGCGGAGGAATTGCCCGGAAGATCAAAAGTGGCCAGAATCCGGGCAAAAAAAATCAACAAATCTTGTAGAAGCAGTGTTTAAATCATGTTTCTGATGGTGGAAATATTGAAGATGGTTTAAGGAGAAATAATTCCCCAACTCCTGCCAGAGACATGGAGGATATTGCTTTCAAGCCATGCAAGAGACAAGGGAAACATCACAGGCCTAATTATCCAAAAGGCCTAGAGTTACAAAGGGATGTCAGAAGATATCAGGATTAAATATCCATCGTTGAAGACTACATGGAAGAGTAGGTTGTTTCCTCATTTTCATAAATATTGTAACTGCACCATCCATAGAAAGAGAATAGTATTTCAGTAGCAAAAATTGCAACAATACTTAGAACATGTGAACATTGCAAATTTTTATGAGGCAGCAAGCAATAATCTTCTACATTGCATTGATTATCACTCCTTTCCATTTGTTAAGCAAGCAATTTTATATTGTTGTAGATCTTAGTCTCATTTAGTCATGAAGTTGACAGCCTTCTATTTCAAAGCATAGAATCAATCTTGACGCTTGCTCACTATTATGTGAATGATGATTGCAGCATTTTAATCCATTACATATGCACTCTTTAATCTCTTTTTAGTGATGAAGAAGAGGAAGAGGTTGAGGTGCTTGATTGTGCCTCATGACATGACAAACGATTCCACAGTTATTTGATAAAGAATATAACCAATGGTTATATAGTTCTCTTGATTTTCATTCATTATTCCGTGGTGAGATGTTCAGAGCTTGTTTGTGGATTTAACTTAAATTTAATTAATATCCATGATGCTTAATATTCTATTGCTTTTACATAAAATATTTGGCTATTTTTATTTTCTATGCTTACCGATTATGTATATGATTTTATTTGACTTTTAATAATTTACTCATTTCAAAGGAAAAAGAAACAAGTCTACCGAGGCGGAGGAATTGCCCGGACGGTCAAAAGTGGTCGGAATCGAGGCCAAAAAAAAATCAACAAATCTTTTAGAATCGGTGTTGAAATCATGTTTCTTATGGTGGAAATAGATTCAGCACCATCAAAAACCTCTGGGTACCCAAAATCTTAAAGTTTGATAGTTGTAACCCGGATTTGCCAAAATTTATCCAAATATTGCCAGAATTTCCATGATTTTCAGGGCAAAAAAATAGTATAGTTAGACTATCGCAAAATGAATAATACAGAGCTTCAATCCTTCATTGGAAAGTAGCAATTTGCAACACCACCACTCTTGGTTTCTAATTTGTATGTATTTTATTGTTTTTTTATGGTGATGTGATGGTTCTATGATGTCTTATATTTTGACCAAAAGTTTAAGGAGAGAATTTTTATTTTGATTTTTGGTGTGATTGCTCTTTTGGAGTATCTTGTTTTCTCTTTAAGAATCAACTTTTTTTACAATTTTGTTAGTCCCTTTACATTGTTACAAGTCTTTCCCCTTTGGGTTGTAAAGACTATAGTATTCTATTTATGTTTTTTAATTAATTAGTTACAAAAAATGATAATATACCGTTGTTTAAATTAAAGTTTTCTCGAAATCACATATTGAATTTCACATTATACCTTATGTTTAAGTCTGATACTTTATTTAACCTCTTCCCACGATAGATATCCAATTCTTCAACCCATATATCTTATGTTATAAGTTACATTTTGATTAACATTTTTTCCCAAATAAACTAATGCTAGCATTAGTTTACTAACATTAAATGTTTTCATGAGTATCCCTTGAACTTGATCTTTCTTTGCACCATTTTAAACTTTCCACCACCTTGTAAGTTTTATTTCTAGACTTTGTTTAACATGAAAATGTTTGAAAAGTGTTAGAAAATCCGAAAGACAAAAATATTTTTGCCTATAAATATTGGTACACATTTAAGAATATTTCTATAATTTTGCTTGTTTACAACATTTAGAAAAAGTGAATAGATATGTTGATATTTAGGTCATTGATGTAATGCATACACGACATGGATAATGGATTTCCGCACTTTGTGCCTTATGGCGCTTCCTTTGCAACATCTGGTGCAAATGATTGTAAATACTTTCTTTAATTTTAAGGGAAGATATTAGGAAGCATAAAATTTCAAAATACAATATCAAAATGTATGAACTAGTATTTATGGCATAATAGTAGGGTAAAGATGATTTAGGAATAAAAAGTTAAAATAATTGATTGTTTATTATAAATTATGTGACATGGGTTTATGAATTAGTATATACAATAGAATAGCAGGATATAGATGATTTAGAAATAAAAATTTAAAAATTTAAATGTGTGATAATTGATTTTTAATTATAGAGTATGTGACATGGTGTTTTGTTTTCATTTTATGGATGGTTTGGTTTGCTTCAGGCTAAAAATAATGTTTAAAAGAACACATTATTCTTTTCATATTTGTCCCACTACCATTTAAAATAGTGATAGAGGAGCCCGTTACATTATTTATTTAAATAATAGAAAAATAAAAATATAATATTTTCAAAAAATATAAAGAAAATAAAAAATGAATTATTCAATATTTATTACATCTAAAAGGCATTGAATCATTTGAGAGACAATTTTCATTTGAAATACAAACTTCTTTAATAATAATAATAATTATAATAAATCAAAATCAAAATCAAATTGCGGGGAAAAATATTTCTTCACCATCTAAAGTCGGGTAGAAGGGATGATGAACGAAGCCATGGGATCACCGCTTCATAGATTTAATATCATAAAATAATGAATTAATAGGGGAAAAAAGTTTTAATATCTTCTCACAATTGCCTCTAGAAAGTTATTGATGTGAAATGGCCTCCATCAAAACCAATTTCATAACATTCAATGAGAATTCCATAAGCGAGTTGGGATTTGGACAAAACTCCATCATCACATAGTCTAAAGTCAATCGATCCTTTAAAAAAAAATGATGTGAAGTGACGTCTTTTGAAAGCCAATTTCAAAAGCCTTTTGGATTTTGCACGAATCTTAATCCTCAAGTCACATAAAGTTCATCCAAAAGCCAATCTATATAAATTCTATGAATTCCTCAATTCAATACCCATATCACACAAATTGGAGGAAGATGTCTTATGCAATGGATGCCGAGACCCAATAGCTCAGTAGTAGTATTGAGAAGCTCATATCCAATGGCGTGAACAACCTAGAGGTGCAAGACAGATATGTCCTCCCTCCCCACAAACGTCCATAGAAATCTGAAATGTCTTTCTATGAGAGCATTCCTATAATAGACCTAAAAGACTTGGATGGCCCTAATAGAACAACACTAGTCGATGAAATATGACGCGCATGTGAAGATGATGGTTTCTTTCAGGTACACACCTCAATCCCTAACTAACAATTCTCTCTTCCCTCAAATTCTTTGACTCTTGGTTGATTTTCTGTGACACATGCAGACTATGAAGTCTATACATATATGTTAATTTGGTGGTATTGATAGAGTGACTAGGTCAAGTTTCATGTGTGATTGACTATATTTTTTGTTAAATATCAGATAGTGAACCATGGCGTGCTAGAGAATGTCATGAAAATCATGATGGGAATAGCCAAAGATTTCTATGGAATTCTCGTTGAAGACCAAGCATGCCTCTACTCAGAGGAAATAACGAAGCCAATTCATCTTTCTACAGGCTTCAATCCCAGCAAAGACAAGGTTTTCCACTGGATCGACTATTTCACGCAACCTTGTCATCCTCTGGAGGAAGTCATCAGCTCTTGGCCTGAAAAACCAACAATAAATTATCTATTATAAATATCAAAGACAAAACTATGCAAAGGATTAACTGGTTTGACTTGATTTTTTGTTCCAAAGATATTACGGGCAAGTACACTAGTGAGATGAGAGCGCTGATACTAAGGCCGTTGGCTACCATTTCAAAAGTTCTAGAGCTAGATTCTGATTACTTAATCAGAATTTTTTGCAAACATAGCCAAGTGATGACTCTAAATTACTATCCTTCATGCCCAAACCCACGTCATGGATAAGGTACATGTCATGCATGTGATGTTATGGACATTTGGTACTATGTACACATTGTATATATGTGTGTGTGTGATTTACACCATGTGTATGTGCATATGATTGAAGAGAAAACACTGGGTGATTTCCTGTTGTGGCAAACGATTTGAAGCACGTGTAGAATAAGGACATAGGTGGAAGTTAAGGAGTGATTCAAGGATAAGTATCAATGTTTCATGTCAGTTTTGTATACATGTGATTTATTATTCTAGTCTATGATGATTAAATGTGATCCATGATTGGGTTTATGATGGTTACATATGATTACGATTTTGATGGTTATGATTTTGAGCTAGCATGAGGTGATATTTTTATACATGTTGATTGGTCAAATGTTCTAGTTGGACTTGTTGTGTGGCTAATGCAGCAAGACTGCAAGAAACAAGTGTTCGGCAAGAACACAAATGCATTGGAAGAACATGCAATTCTTCCTATTATTTAAATACAATGAAAGTGAGGAATCATAGTTAAATGACATGCAACATTAACCCGTAGTTAATCAAATAATAGTATTGTTATGACATTAACTGTGGTAAAAAAAGTTGAGTTATTGTATTTGATGTCTCTCACAACATTGATTGAAACAAATGTTACACGCAACAATGGAAGGAAAATCGCTGGTAGAACTCGTTTGTAACCTATATATTGAAAGATCAAATTCAGGTGGCAAGGCCATGAGAACCTGTAAATTCATAAACAACTACCTGTGAATGAGGAAATAAATTCTAATATAGAGTAATACACTGAGGACGGTGTAAATTTAAGGGGGGGAGTATGTAGCACCCCTATGTTGTATGTAACACTTTGTTGACCTAAGCTAAGAAAAGATAGTTCTAAGGTGTAAAAATGAAAGTAAACAATTTATTATTAAATAAATAAAGATAATTTAATCACATGGAAAACGAGACACCAACAGATGAGATTCTTACCAAATGAAATCCCAATGGTGAATGGGAATGGATAATTCTTTCATGATAAGACTTCTAGATCCAATTCTAGATAAGCTTAATGGATTTGGAGATGAATATCCATTAATTTACTTATCTCAAGAAACATGTTATGTTTAATAAAAACATAAAACCATTTCAGGAGAGAAAGGCCAACTTTTATGAGGAAAAGCCTCGTGGGAGAGAAAGGCGATATTTTCTGGGAAAATCCTAGGAAAATGGATATAAAGATCCATAAAAGTGGGACGCCGCTAAAGGAAACCATATCATGAAAGAGGGCATTAAATACCCATTGAAGATATCAACAAGGGGCATTTGATCCATGGCAATAAATATCGGCTCAAGGGTCAACTGGAGGAAGTAAGTTCTAGGTTGGGTGGTGGTGCTCAGTTTTTCAAGTGACATTCTTTCCACTACTCTGAGTTTATTTAAGTGCATCGGATGTTCTGTATGTTGGCTCCTTATTCTTTATGTTATATTTTAAAATCTGTAAGCATATGATTATAATTGCATGTGATATCTTTGTTTGTAAATTGATCTAATATGTATGCATGTGACAACTATTGTATATATAAAAGAAATCCAAGTTAGATGTAGTGATTGGAGAATTGTAGGTGGTTGTTGATATTGGCTCAAGGGTATTTGTGACATATTGTATGCAAATTAATGGGAAGAGAATATATATATATATATATTAATTATATATATATATAATATTATAATGAGCCCAAGGGTTAGGTCAAGTGGTCTAAAACTAGACATAAAGTTCTTTGATATTGTTTCTAGTTGCTTCTAATGATGGGTTTGATTGTCTTTGATTCCTTTGGGGTGAGGCCTAGTAATAAGGGATGACGGTTTACCCAATTTACCAATCATGAAATGTGGCTAAGTATTACATATCCCTGGTTTCATTCCACTAATATATAAATATATATAATATATATTATATATAGATAATATATTAATATATATATATATATATATAATATTATATATAATACTATAATGTAATTATATGTTAATGTAATGTATTATGTAGTAGTATGTATGTAGAATGTAATTTATAGTATATGTATAGTATTGTTTATTAATGTTAAGTAATGTATATTATAGTATAGGTATATCTATATCAATATCTATATAGTATAATATATATATATATATATATATATATAATATATATAATAATAAATGTAAAAATAAATTAATTTTATTTTTTTTACAAGAACGGTTATAGGATTTCATTAACTACTTGGCTAAAGGCCACAGATTCAGTTACAAAAGGAGGAGCAAGTTTCAGCCTGCGTTTCTACCAAGAGGGAAATGGTGCCTTCTCTTATCAACTTCCTCTTTTTACAATTGTTAAAGTGCAATTTTGTTACTAATTGTCCAAGCTGAAAGATACAAAAAAATTGATGTAGAAGAAAGCAATAAAACATGACTCTTTAAGGGATTGGAGCCCACAGAATTTCCTTATCTTTGAGAATAGTTCCAGCCTCTAAATGTACTACCTTGTTAGCCTTAATTTATACTGCTTTATTATTTGTTCTCAATACATGAAAATAATTCAGATGTAGGGACTTTGACATGCTTTTGATCCTTGTAATTAACCTTGCTAGTTGCAGATCCACTGGGTTGGAGTTGGTCACCGTTGCTCTTATGATTACTTGGGAGTCTCCAAAGACATTTTCCTCCCGAATTCCCATCTCTCTGAGGAAGCTTATACCTTGAAAGAGGGCCAACGCCTCGGCTTGGATGCTAGAAGAATGGCCTAGACCCAAAGCGAAATTGTGCGGAGATGTATTGTTTGGATTAATGATGTGTCCTCCTGCTCCGGCCTTTCCTGGATTCCATTTTGCTGCCCCATCAAAGAAGATAGAGGGAAGTGGTTGATTGGACAACCATTCTTGAAAATATTCTTCATTTTTCCTAATTTTCTAGTCTTCGAGAGTTGGAGGAGAGCTTCTTGGTTTTTGAAAATTAAACTTGAGGATAGATCCCAAGTCTCTATCTTGCTGGCTTAGATTAGTCGTCTCCTTTGTCTTCCAGCCACTTGGTTAGCTACTATTTCACTGATTTGGCTACTATTGTATGGTCCTGATCCTTGTTATGGAATATCCTCCTGTTCCTTTCCAACCAAACTTGCCAACTGATGAATTTTGGCAGTGCACTCCACACTGTCCTGATTGTTTTGTTTTTTGGTTGTGTGCCTGGATATCTGGCCATCCAACCCGCGAACAAATCCTGAACAGAAGTAGGAAAGATGAACTCATAATTCCAAGAATCCAGTAGCTCTTGCCAAATAGAGATTGTGAGTTTGCACTCGATCATGAGGTGGAGGGCAGTTTCCAAGTCTTCCTTGCAAAGCATGCATCTAGAAGGCCATTGATGCCTCTTTTCTGAAGTCTATCATCAGTGAGGATTTTTTGATGATAGAGAAGCCAACAGAAATGGTCTACTTTAGGAACTGAGGGGAGATTCCATATGCCTACCTAAGGGGCAGGATTGGGAGGCACGTGGGGATGTTCAAGGCACTTAGAGTACCCCTAAGAGACTGTGTATCCTGCCCGATTTTTTCCCCAACCTCTCACGTCCTTTCTGCGTGCGTGGATAGGGGCTAGCCCATCTAAGAAATTGCTGAGCGATGCCAACTAAGGCTGCAAGGCGGTGGGCACATCGAGGTGTTTCCAACCCGCCCATGCATCCTCTATCCATGTCGAGAGGTCCCATAGGGTGTGGACATTTGTTGCAGATAGCCAGCTTTTTAATTAAGTCTCTTAGTTCTACCAGCAGAGGTCGATCTAGAATTTTTTCACTCCACAACTGAATTCATTTGCCATTTCCAGGAATCAAGTGAGAGTAATTTTTTATCATCGGACCAATTCTATTGATGAACATGCTGAAAGGAGTTCTGAGTTGGTTTTTGGGCTGATCCAAACATCTGAGTCTTGTTCCTCTAAATGATTTCCTCCACAATGCAACCTGTGCCCAATTTGGATTAGGAGCAATGATTTTCCAAATTAATTTGCCTCCCATCGCTAGATTTTAAGCTTTGAGATCTTTGAAGTTCAATCCCCCCTCAAAAATTGGTTTGATGACTATTTCCCAATTGACAAGGGAAAATATCTTATCGTTTTGTTTTCCTCCTTTCCAGAAGAATTCCTGATTAATTCTTCCATCTTTTTTATGATTCCCATAGGTGCCAGGAGGATAGAGAATTTGAAAATCGGAAGACTACTAAGAACTGCCTTGATGAGCACTGCTTTGCTGATAATGTTGAACCAAGAGGATCTCCAAGCTTGCATTTTTGCCTTGAATTTGTCTAGCTGAGATGACCATTCTTTGCTTGATTCCCTCTCGTTGAAGATTGGCAGACCAGGATATTTGAATGAGGACCAAGTAGAGGAGGCTGCAAATCCGAGGCATCTGGCTATGGAGTTTGCAGTTGAAGAAGGGATGTTCCAACAGTATATCTGACATTTGCCCTCGTTTAACTTGTTGCCTGAGACCTTACAGAAGTCATCCAAACTGCTTTGAATTTAATAGTTGGATGTGGGGAGGCAGCTCCCAACAGTAATGTATCATCGGCAAAGAGGGCATGATTGATGCATTTAACCCCTCTTGTAATGCTCAGGCCAACAATGTCTTGTTCTTGTGCTTTTTATTCAGATAGAAACTAAGGACAGAAGCCTGAATGATGAAAAGGAGAGGTGAAAGGGGACACCCCTACCTCAGTCCTCTAGAGGCTTTGAATAATTCAATGGCCCTTCCATTCACCAGAGGAGCAATCCATGGCTTTGATATGAAAGCTTTTATCCACTTTATGAGACTTTACCCGAACCCCAATTTATGCATTACATCAAACAAAAACCTATGTCTAACACGATCAAAGGCATTTGCTAGATCTAATTAAATATCCATACCTTTTTCCTTTCGGTGATGGCTGGAATGGATTGCCTCTTGCACCAACAAGAACTTGTCCACCAGTTGCCTGCCCTGAATGAATCCACCTTGATTGTTCGGAATGATTTTAGGGAGGATTCTTTTCAACTTTTTTGCTATCACTTTGGTGATCACTTTGTACCTAATATTACATAATGAAATTGGGCAAAATCTATTGAAAGAATTTTCACCTTTTTCCTTGGGGATGAGGGTGAGAAACGCTAAATTTGTGCAACCTCCAATCTTCTGACAGTCCTGGGATTTCTGAGTCATTTTGAGGAACTCCTTCTCAACTATCTACCAACAGGTTTGTAAAAATCTAGGCGTGAAACCATCTGGTCCCGAAGCTTTATCAGACTCCATTGTGAAAAGGGCCTCCTTGATTTCCTTAAGCGTGATTTTGCTTTCAAGAGACTGGTTCATCTTGGAGGTGATGAGGCTAGGGACAACGTTCAGCAAGCTGTCATTTTTCTCAACTCCTATTTCTTCCCTGTATATCTTATCAAAATGATCTGAAGCTGTCTTTTTTATGCTTGCAAAGTCCTCTAGAACGGAGTTTTCTTCTTTTATTTCAGTGATGGAATTATGTCCTTTCCTGTCTTGTGCTTGTTTATGAAAGAAAGAGGAGTTTCTATCGAAATATTTCAGCCAAAGACTTCTAAACTTGAGCCTCCAGTACTCCTCTTCTGCCAGGCATGCCTTATGGAAATTTTGCTGGAGCTTGGCCTCCTTGTCCAATTCTTCTTTAGTGATTTCATCCATTTCAAGATGGAGATGCTGGCTTTTTGTCTGATTTGAATTTTTTTCCTCTCCGCAGTAGGGTTGGGCAGGGTCTTAGCCCAATTTTTTAGCATGACTTTAACTCCTCTGAGTTTCTCCTCCCACATAAAGAAAGTGAATCCCTTCACTGGGTCTTTCCAGCAGTCTCTGACCTTGTCCATAAAGACTGCCTCTTTGATCCAGAGAGGGCTGAACCTTAATCGAATAGGCCCCAGATCCTTGGGGGACAGTAGTTCTAAGCTAATAGGCTTATGATATGATACGCGGCTATGAAGGATGTTTGATCTAGGTTCTAAACAAAGAAGCAGGAAGTAAATTTGCACCAAAAACCTATCCAATCTTGCAGCTATGTGACCCGAGCCAACCCTCTTGTTTGACCACATGTACTTGCCAATAGTTGGCTTAATGTCTATCAGATCCCAAAATTGCATGAGATATTCCACTGATTCTCTTGTCGGATCTCTCACAATACTACCTCCTCTTTTTTCTGATGAGAGGAGGGTGAGGTTGAGGTCTCTGACTATGATTATGTTCTCCAAATTTTTCCAGATCTACCATATTTTTGATGGAGTCCCAACATAGCTTCTTTTCACCTGCATTGTTAGGAGCATATACATTGACGAGACTAATAATTTTCTTAGATTCTAAGTGCTGCAATTTTAACAAAATCCAATGAGTGTCCAGTGACTTAGAGATTAGAGAGAACTTATTTGGATTCTAGAGCGACCCAAGTCCTCCCGATGCTCCACGGGAAGAGGTTGCGTGGGCTCCATCTTTTTTCCAAAAAAAATTTCTTGTTTGGAGGAAGGGTGAATCCTCTAGTTTAGTCTTGTGGATGAGAAAAATGTCCAGTGCTTCCAATCTTATTAGACTACTGATTGCTTCTTCCTTGGCTTTGGAGCCCATTCCTCTACAATTCCACGAGACTATCTTCATCATTTACTTTTGTTGTGATGAGCTCCTTTGGAGCTCTAGGTTTGGATCCTCTTCATCTTCAGGGTTTTTGCTAGGAGCTTCTCTAGCGTTGGTTTGCTACCCTGAAGCTTGTATTTGTATGTTTCTTGATCTCTTTTTTCCTTTGTTGACATTCATCCTCTTGTATATCTTTTGGGGGTATACTGTGAATCCCATATTTCCCCTTCTTCCTCTGATTCCTCAGACTCTTGGATTTCCTCCTCTTCTTCTGACATCTTCCCTTTGGATCTCTCTGGTATGCTTTTGGATTTAGGAAGAGAGACTTCTTTCAGGATTTTTGTCTCCTATGTATTCATGATTTCAGATCCAAGCATCTCAAATTTGCTCCCTTGGCTTTCCATGGGTGGATGATAAGCAGGGCCCGTTTGGGGGGCTCTATCATTGACATTTTCATTCTTTCTAAATGAATTTTTGGGTCTTTTTGCATGATACCATACTTCTTCCTCCCCTTTTTCCTCTACCCCTTTGGATGTGCAATCTCTGGCGGAATGCCCATAGACTTGACTCTTCCATCATTTGAACAGTAGTTGTTTGTAGTCCATCTTCTGAACATGCGTCCAAGGACCTACCCTTATTTTGATGGCTTCTGGTATTCTGACCTCCAGATCTACCTCCACACAAATTTTGGTGCAGTCATACTGATCTTCACTGTTGGCCTTGTCTATGAATTTCCCAAGAGTGTTTCCGATATGTTTGAGTTCCAATTCCAACAGTGAACTGAGAGATTGGGGAGCCTTACCCACACCGGGACCGCAGAAGGCACATCCACCGTCGGATCGAAGTCTAGCGTCCATTTGTTTAAATAAAACCCTTGAGGGCCCATGAAGTAGGGGCCATTTCTGAAAATGAGATCTTCGTTCTCTTTTTCTGATAATTCAAATAGGAAGTATCGTCTTCCGAGAAAGTAAGATGATACCTTGTTCTTGATCAGCGGAGCCTAGTTCCTAGCAACCCAGTTCTCTGTTGATTTCGTGGAGGGCTAGAGACCTGTAAACTGACCAACTAGAGCACGATCCACCAGTGATAATGCTACTTGAATCGGACCTTCAAGAGGAAGGGCGATCTCGAGGATATCTTCTATTCTTTTCACGAACTTGGCAACTTCCATAACTTTCTTCTTGGGAAGATAGGCCAACAAGGATCTGAAGGCCTCAGCGGCGGAAGGCAGAGAAGGGGAGGAAGACCCTTGGGGGGGAGCCAGCTCCTCCATGGAGAGCCAGCAGATCAAACCCTAGCCAATCGTAGCCAGGAGCAAGAGCCCTCGGCGGACCCGCCCGTAGGGATCGGAGGATGCAGGGAGCAGGCGCACGCGCAGTCTTCAAATTCTGCAGGATGCGAATCTCGCAGGTTACAGATTCGAGCGACTGCACGTAACAGTTTTCCGAGGAAACATGTAAGAACTATTATAATTATTATAATGACAGCATATAAATAAATAAAAATACAAACAATTGCAATTTTCATATAGCAAAAATGCAGTATCTTTCATCAAAATTTTGCATCAAAATATGAATGTTGAGATGCTTGCGTATTCTTGACAAAGTATTTGCACATGACCAAGATATTCCAATTCTACCTTAACGTTGTCGACTCATTGGTGAAGCACCCTGTATAATCCTTAGATACTCCCCTTCCTCATAGACTCTCAAGATGTAATGACGCCATAAAAGAAAACTGATGAAATTATCGATGTAGAGAAGATCAAAAGAAAGATCAAGAGGATACAACTCTTAGATGAAATATCAACTTGTCAAACTCTCAACAAGCTCACGTTAATCATAAAATAATTTTTTTAGCATTAGGACAATTGTCCAACATCAAAGTGCATAAAGATGTTTTTATTTTTATTTTATATTATCCCTTTTGAATAGCATCTTTTATTGGTGCCACTTTCCTTTCTATGTAATATTTGTATTTTTTAAGTTTTAATTTCTTTATTATTCATCCATTCATGTGTCTATTTTTTACTGATATGTTTAAATAGTTCATTATTTGTTTATTTATTTAAATAATCGTCCAAGGGGGAAGCTCAACTGGACATCAAAGTAATGTGAAATCTATTAAAACTCAGAGATCCAAGCTTCAAATCCCTCATGTTGTGACCTAGATTATGGAGAGGAGGATAGGATGTAGACTCCGAGAGGTTTACTAGTAGTTACATGTGAGGTGAGCTATTGGATTCTTTTGGAATAGAAAAAAAAAGAAAAATTTTCTTCACCCAATACATGTTTTATATAATTTCTCTTACTTTTCCCCTTAATATATTTTAATTTTCCTAAATTAGTGTTTGTTAGTTGATTTTACTTAACTAATTAGCTAAGTATCATCATAAGTCCCTCAATTCCCCATCTTCTTCTTTCAATTAAAATTTTATTTGAGTTATTGTTTCTCCGCTATGGAGAGCTCATAAATTTTATATTTTAAATTAAATAAATAAAACATTTATGCACATTCTTTATTTTTCGTATTATCACTTTAATATATGAATTCTTTGCTTCAAAGAATTTTTTTCCTTACTAACTTAAAGTGGTATTCCCTTTATTTTTATTATATGATTTCTATAGATATTTAATATTTATATTGACTATTTTTTAATTTCTCTTGAGCTTACGTTAATAAATTATTATTGTAGTTTCTATTCCTAGTCCTTAATTAATTTCTTATTAAAATATTTAATTCCTAAGTATAGTTCAACTTTACCTATACACAACATCATATCTAAAGAATTGAAGAATTCGATTTAAGTTTTTTTTACTTTTTTGTCTCATGGGTTTCAAGCCAAGTGTGCTCTTCAATAATTATCTCGTGGAATTCCAAGGGTGCCACAATGGTTTCCCTTCCAGTACCTATAATTAATTGAGAGTAATTATGGTGAAATGACATAAAAAATAATTATCTCTATATTTTCACTTACTGAGAGACTAATCGTTACTGAGGATTAAGGCCTTCACCTTAATGTGTGCCCCTAAGTTTTACCTCACAAGTGACTGAGTCCATAGTCAAACCATTAAGGAATTGTATAACTTCAACATGAATTTTTTTTGAACTTTTAAAACCAAGATATATCTAGAGTGTTAGTAGGTAGAATCAAGGACAATATTTAGCACCTTTAAGCAAAATAAAAAATCCTTCATACAACACCATTACCCAGATGTGAGTCATTTGGCAAGCATGAACCCTATGCTTTCTTCCACTAATCGATTCACCAGTATTTATAAACATATTTATGAATGACAATTTATACTCATTTAACACAACTCTTGGTTCCATACCATAATTATTTAATCAATCTCATGTCAATGCATCATCATAGTTCACTACAACACTTAGGAAACTACTAACAATATCTTATCATGAATGACTTATCATCATATAATTTACACATGACAAGTCAATTTGACATGAAAATAAATATAAGCCCATGGAGAAGAGCTCAATTAACAATCATATTGTTATGAAATATTATGTAAACCATAATATTTAATGTTCAAATCCTCCATAGGTGAATCGAACAAATAAAATAAAAATCATGCAAATAAACATCATAATCTAATAACATACCGATCAAGTAATATATATTTTTCTCATAAATATTATTCATATCAAATGTCATCATCACATAGTGCAAACAGTCAAATAAAAAATTTCTATTGTCCTCAAATTATAATACATATATTAAAGTATTTACTAAAAAGTAAAAATAAAACGGGGTGCCACGTTTTCAAATTTTGATGCAAAATTTTGGTGAATCATGATATGGATGGATAGAAAATTGATGTCAATTCTAATAGAGTTTATGTAAATTGCAAAAATGGAGATGAGTACTTTTACGAGTTAAAATACAAAAGAATTAATTCAAGTTTGAAAAGTGAATGAAGTTGTCATTATTATTTATTGAAACTTTCGAGGTCATAGAGAAAAAGGAACCAATAGTTTATCATCTTACATTACCAAATACATGTAGGATGTTTTCAATTTTTCAATTTTACTTATTTACATTTCAAACTCATCGGAAATATTGATTTAATTCTTCTACAAGTATTAGATGAAGGGGATGTGATGGCCAAATTGATCTTCATCTTGGACCAACATAGTCGATAACTTAGGAATTGATTTAATACCAATGAAGTAAAGGTTCAGTACAATAGTTATAGTTCTACCTAAGAGGATGAAAAGTACATGCATCGCCATCTTCCTTAATCATTGTGAAGGATGAAGTTTATATTTAGAGGGAGCGCATTTAGTGTCCAATTTTATTTTGACTTTTGTGGCGACCACTTTGACATATTTATTATTGTTTGAGGACATCGTAGATATTTATGAAATTACACATCTGCACTACATGATAATGACATCAAATATTCATATATTGCACTATGTGATAATGACATCCAATATTCACATTATTCATGAATAGGATATATATTACTTAACAAGTATTTTATTAGAATATGATATTTATTTTGATGTTAAAACAATTGTCATGTCTAAATTATATGATGATTAGTCATTTATAATGAGATATTCCTAATAATTCTTTGGGTGTGGCAAGGGACTATGATGATACTTTGACAAAAAATTCATTAAAGTACTTCCGTATGGAACTAAGAGTAATATTAATCGAATCTGAATTTTTATTGAAAAATATGTGTATAAAACATTGGTCTCTTGAATAGTGGATGTAGGTGTAGGGTTTGTGGTTGTCGAACAACTCACATGTAGGTAAAGTGAATGTACAAATTATTTCAAATTTTATCTTAGATGGGTGTGACAACATCCCTGATTCCACATGCTAGCACATCAGCGATGGTTTTAGTTGAAAAGAGCAAGGTAGTTTTACCTTGAAGTTGCACGATGATGTGGAGGTTTTCTTATAGAGTCAGTCAATGATGAGGTAAAAATAAGAATCATGCATTAAGGTGAAGGTGTTAATCCTCACTAACCACTAATCAATCAACAAAGACAACCTTGAAGTAGTTATTATTTCCAACATTATGTCAATGTTCCCCTAATTTAATTAGAAGTACTTGAAGGAAAAGAAATATGGCACTATTGGAACTATGCAAGTTAATTATCGAAGGTAATAATTAGCTTGAAGCCCTTGGTAGCATGAGATAAAAAAAAAAAAAATGGACTTAAATTGAATTTTTAAAGAAATAAAAATTTAAATATGATAAGTATATAGGTGAAAGTGAACTCTTTTGGGAAATACAAAAAAATGATGAAAATTTGTTTAAGGATGAGGAATAAAACTATAATATTACTTTTGTAGGGTAAACCTAAGGAATGGTTAATATAAATATTAAATATTTATATAAAACATATAATAAATCTTAAGAGAATATCACTTTAAGTTAGAAGGAAAATATTTATTTGAAACAAAGAATTTATATTAAAATCATAATATTTTGGATGAATAATGTGCATAAAAATAGTATAAGATATTTATTTAAGTGAAAACATTTATGCTATGAGAAACTTTTAAAGTGCAGGAAAAATAGAAAAGGAAGCTCAATTAAAATTTGGAGTAAGAGAAGGAAATGAGAAAATTAAAGTCTTGCTATGAAACCTAGTTAGATAATTGAAGTTATATCAAATAACAAGCACTAATTTAGCAATAGTAAAAGAGATAAAAAGGACAACCAAGAGAAATTAAAGGAAATATGAATATATGAATTTAGTTATTTCAGTAAAATATGAAAATGAAATTGTTTGACCGTATGAGTAAACTTCACACATGAGAGCATGGATAATGAAAAAATTGGGATTTTAGAAATTTTTAACATTGTATGGAAAGACAAGTGGATTAGACAGATAGATAGATAGATAGATATTAATTATAGAGGGCTAGTCTAAGAGAAAAAAATATATCTTATACACTTTAATATTGATGACGTCTATGCTAGTGCTAATATTTATATTTTTTTATTAGCGTGAACTTGTTGAGAGTTTGAGAAAGTGACCGGAGTATGGCCATAGATTATTGCAATGTGTTTCTCCCTAATAGACTACATATCCAACCTTAATATTAGGATGGGTGTGTTCCAATTGTACGAGAGGTTGCTATTGTGGTGGAATGCTCTTCTATCATATTTGGGTATGTACATCTCAACGTTGTCTTTTTAATTGTTTGAAGAAAAGTTCAATGAGAATTATATATTAGAAGGATTCATTGAAAATAAATGAGTCCAATGCCTTAAGACAAAGAGGTTGATTAATACAAGACTACATGCTAGATTCATGAAACTACTTAGATATGCTTCACACTTTAGCACAAATAAATTAAGGGTGAAAATTTTTGTATGTGCTAAACTACAATAAATGACAAAAGTTGAGGATCCTAAATGTGTTGCACCTTGTAGAATGTGTTCCAGCGACCTATAATTTCAAAGGAGGAGATCATCAACAATGGTCAAAGTAGGCCACTAAGGATTATTGATTTGAGAGCACTGTGAATAGGAGTGACTTCGATAGCTAGTCGGACTAGCGTGGTTTGTAAGGAAAGTTGGAAAGGATTGGTTTGGAAAACGAAGGCTTCCATACCAATGACCAGCATAATAGTCCTGATCAATAATAGAGAAATCCCAACCAACATGGAAATTCCACCGATATAATAGGTTCGCACAACATCTCAGTATTGTATAGCGCAATAAATTGGACTTTAAATTAGTATGTATATTATGATATTAGTTTGTGTTTCATTAAGTTACATGACAATTCATTCAATATATTTTTATCAATTATAAGTCAAATATTATATTTGATAAATTTAGAGAAAAAAACATTTTAAATGTGTTTTTGTTAGCATATTAATGAATTTGTTATAGCTTTATTATAGCTTCAAAATATCTATTATAATACAACCTCCTTAACCTTTTAACTTGTTACAATTATTCTAATTTATGAATATTTTTTTACAATTATTCCTTAATAGAAATAAAGCCTCCAAGAAAAATAATATCTCACTTTTCTTAAATTTTGATAAATTTAAATTGATCTCATTAATATTAATAATGATAATTATTATTAACAATTATCACTTGTTGATTCGAAATGCATCGGCCAAAAAACTATCTTATGTGATTTCTACCGAAAGACTTTGCTTAATTAACTTATTTGTTAAATTACACAATATTATATATTTAATATTTCATTAGAAATGTATAAATACTTAGAAAGACACTTATCTCACTAACTAATTTGTTTAATAAAATAGATATCACTCATATTCAATAACTAATTAATTTGTTTTAACAACTTATATTCAATAACTAACTAATTTATTTTACCAAATAAAAATAACTTATGTTAAAAAAACTAACTAATTTTTTTTTACCAAATCAATATTACTAAGGTTCAATAACCTCCAAATTTTAACATAAAAAATGCAATATTATATTCTAATTTTTTTTTAAATTTAAATACGATAAAAAATATTTTTAAATTTATAAATTAATATTTTATTTTATTTATTACATAAAAATCAAAATTTAAATTAATTACCATTTTAAATTTATAAATTTTTATTTTTTATATTATAAATAAAACAAAGTAATCAAAAAACTTAAAACACATATCTAAACACATTGGGCCCTCCATATTGCCTATATTGATTTAATGATTTATTAATTTTTATTTATAATATAATTTAATGATTTATATCTTATTTTATAATATAAAATTAATGTTTTATGTTTTGGTATTTTAAAAAAAAAAAGGAGATTCAATTCCCTTTTAACTTGATAACTAGTTTATGTTTAATTTAAAAAAAAAGTAAAATTATTATTTAGTATTTATAAAAAATTAAAATTATTTTAACAATAAAATTTAATAATTAGAAAAATATACTACATTGATTATGTAAATATTTTTCGTAAAGGATGAAAAATATTTATACCACCTCGAATGTTTCTTAGGCAAATCCAATTTTTCAAAGGAGTTTTAAGAGCTCCCTTATCAATTCTTCTAGAATGTCTATGGCAAAAGCAAATAAGGTCGGTTTATTAGCAATATTTTATTTTTT